>BGPR01019353.1:0-29428 GCA_013235015.1 Araneus ventricosus
TTTTTTTTTTTTGGCGCCGCGCCCGCTTTCCCCTCCTTTCTTTTGGTTGTGGGGGGCGCCTGCTCTGGTTGTGGTGTTCGGGCTTTTGGTTGTGGGGGGCGCCTGCTCTGGTTGTGGTGTTCGGTCTTTTGGTTGTGAGGGCCGCCGGCTCTGGTGTTCATGCTTCATCCACCTTTTGCCCATTTCAAACCGAAGACCTAAGCAAATTATTGTTATCAGTATAAGCAATAATGTAAAACAAATCAATGTACCATTTTGTTATTTCGATGTTTTTTTCTGTGTGGAATCGATACAGATTCTTTACGCACTCGCATCCAAACTGCGAACCGGAGATTCTTATCTCTGGAGTCAGGGGTGTGTCCTAGCGTAAAGTAAAGTAAAGTAAAGTAGTCATAGGTATCAGGTGTTCAGGGTGGAGTTAGGTCAAAAGACGAGGACTCCACGCGAGCTGGTACTCCCCTCTCCAAACTTCCGCACCACACCAGAGGGAGGATGTTTAATCCATTACGTATGATTTAAGGTGCGACCGGCCCACATACACGGTGGATCTTCGGTGAAATCGGGTTTTGAGCCCGTAACCTTCTGACCCAAGAGCCACTTTCTGACCTTACCACTAGACCACCACGACCTTTATTAGAGCCGAAGAGTAGAGCTGAAGATTCTTCAGTTCAATTAACATGCGTTCATTTTGGCTTTCATATATTTACATTTTTTTCTATATCTCCACCAAACTACAAAGTATGAGATATCTAGTAGTCATAGGCATCGGGGTGGCGTTAAGTCAGATGACGAGGCCCCTAGAAGGATGAAATTTAGCACATGGTTTTATTATGAGAATTGTAGATATCTGTCTTTCTTTGGACCGAATCCGTTAATGGGTTCGTCTATTGGTCTATATATATACGAATATGCGAAAGCGATAAGTCAAAAACGCAACGACCTAGGCAAACGAAATTTGCCATGTCGTCTTGTCATGAGAATTGCAGATCTGTATCAAATTTTCGATACCATCGTTCAAAAGGGAAGACGTCCAAAATCCATCCTCGCTTTTTTCACTGTATTTCCAAGTACAAGATACGCCACATTGTGTCAGTATACGCGAAAGTTGAGGGGAGAACATTCGCAGCTGCTTTCAGCACATAAAGTCGAAGGGAGAACACTCCCAGCTGCTTGTAGCACATAAATTGGAGGGGAGAACGCTCCCAGGTGCTTTTAGCACATAAAGTCGAGGGGAGAACACTCGCAGCTTCTTTTAGCACTTCTCCCAGGTGCTTTTAGCACATAAAGTCGAAGGAAGAACACTCCCAGCTACTTTTAGAACGTAGGATTACATTCAATCTGAGACATCGACAGCCTCCTGCTTGCTGTTAAAAGACCTTTTGATATTTTTAGTCAATACTCATGGACCGCTTCCTGCTTATTGCTTAGCAACGGACTCGAAAACCCTCCGCGCTTTTGCGCATGCGCCGGGCTGAGTTATTTTCATCAGAAGAGGGGGGAAGTGAAGAATGGTAGGCAGATGTTTACATTTTACTGAGCGTGATCTAACAAAGAACTCCGGAAATGCGCTCATATGACTCATTACCGGACACCCCTTCCCGGTGTAAAATCGTCCCAAAGTGGTAGTCTCGGAATCCGTTGCTGAACAGTACCTTCATCCTTTTCATATTCTAAATTAGGGTTTGCCAACTTTATTTTCCTCAGGCATCCCCCTCGGTTATTCTTTTTGATTTCAGGTGCGTGCGGATATGATACTATCGCATCCAAACACACCCTCCAAACATCCGTTTATGCATTGAAGTTCTTATCAATAATGTTAAGGTTAGCTTAAGTTAGCTTTAAAGTGAAATGACTCGAATTAATAACATTTGCAGAACTTACAGTAGAGTCTCCCTACAACGAAGTCTCCCTACAGCGAATTTCTCCCTATAACGAAATTTTTAATCGGAATGTTAAATAACATTCAAAATATTCTCCATATAACGAAGTGGTTGTCTCCCTATAACGAATTTTTTCAGACCTTTATCTTTTCGAGTTTTGTCATTTTTGAAGAAAGTTGCTAATTTCTGTGCAAACAAATCGCTCGCACGTGCCTGTTTGTGGAACCACTCTCATTGTTCATTCCAACGATAACACATAACAATAGAATGCTATGTGCAGGGTAATGCAGTCGTGGGGGACCTGGGTTTCTACAGAGGGAGTAACATTTCTACGGGTCAAGATTCCAAGAATCGGGGTGGAGCGGAGGTGGAAACAGCAAATGGATGCGACAATACGCATTTTATGTTTATCCGTACTAGTACATATTATTCTCTAAATTGGTGAATTGTCTTCACTTTTGAGCATTTATTTATACAATAAAAATAAGTATAATTTTAACAAATTTATAATAAATATTACTTCATTTTTAATTGAAAGTCATAATTAAATATTTTTGAACTTATCGCACATACTAAAAGGTTTGTAACATTTACTTAAATAACTGCAAAAATCTCTAATCTCCGTATAACGAAATTTTCACTACAGCGAATTTTTCAACTGGATTGGTTGGTTGGTTTGGGATTTATTGGTGCAAGAGCCAAATTTGGCCATGCTGCGCCAATTTTTCAACTGGAACCAAGCGATTTCGTTATAGGGAGATTCCACTGTATTTTTAATTTTACTTTTCATTCCATTTTAGGTAGATTCCTTATAGGAACTCTACCTATTGCAATGGTTCTCATGACACGACTTTCGGAAAATTTCTGCAGATCTTCATCTATCATGACCCCTAGAACCCAAAACCACCCTTCGTTAAAAAGTTTATATATATATATATATATATGTATAACGCTTTTTCCCATGGTATCTTGTGAACACGATAACTGGAGTAATTTTGATGTAAATTTAAAAAGCTTGGGAAATGTTATAAGGACAGCGAAAATCTCGGTCGAGTTCGTAGATGGGATATCCAGCTCAAAGGGGGTGGAAATGGTGAGGGGTTGAAATTTTCATTTTTCCATAATTCCTTTACAAATGAAAATAGAAAGAAAATTCAAATGAGTCGAATTATTGCCTTATTATAACGAACAATTTTTGAATTTACACTTTTTCGATAGCTACAATTGCTTAGAAGTTATGAGCTGAAAAGTGATTTTCCCACCTTTTCCCTCCTCTCCCCCTAACTTAAAGTACGTTTTAACCTATGCATGTTACCCCTTGTTGGAAAGCTCTCGTCATTTGCAGTTTCTTCCACCCTCTTTCATTCTTGTTGCTCCAATACTTATGAGAATAGAGGGCGAAATGTTCTTTTCCTTATTATTAGTAGTAGAGAAGTATATGTGTAACGCTTTGGCCCGTGTTATTTCGTAAACACGAAAACTAGAGTAATTTTGATTAGATTTTAACTGGCGACGTATATGTTGTAAGGGCGGTGAAAATCTCGGCCGAGTTTACAGATGGGCTAACCAGCTCAAAGGGGGTGGAAATGGTGGGGGACTGAAAATTTCATATTCCCATAATTCCCTTACGATTCAAGATAGAAAGAAAATTCAAATAGGCGAATTATTGCCTTATCACAAAAAACAACTTTTGTATTGAAACTTTTTTGATAGTCACAATTTCTTAGAAGTTATGAGCTAAAAAGCCATTTTTAATCCCCTCCTCAACTTATCAATTCCCCATAGCTCTGTTACGACTAAAGATGGAAAAAAATTTTCAATTAAGCGAATTATCACCTTATGATAACGAACAACTTTATACTAAAAGTTTTTTGTCTGCTAGAATTTTTATCTCACTAGAATTATTTATAAGTTATGAGCTGAAAAGCGATATTCAATACACTTCCTCGCCTATTATTTATCCCTTTTCCATGGCTCGTAAGATTTGAAGATAAAATTTCAATTAGGATGTATCAATCCTTATCATATAACATTTATAATTCTTAAAATTTAGCAAAATTAACATCTGTAATAAACACACTTCTTTCAAAGTCCCCTTGTAATTTAAATGTCTAAAGGATAGATTCCCTTTTTTATTAAACTGATTTTAAAATTGGTTTTGTTCTCCTGAGAAAAGTTCAAATTTTTATTCATAGATGGAGCCTGGATGCTTTAGATCGTGATTGTTTTTGTCTCTTTTCTGTACTAGCTTCTGAGAAGTATTTTTATCTCTCTTCTTTTGATTATGGATTTAAAATGATTTATGTTCTTTATTTGGTGGCCACAGATTCAGACCACAGGAAGGAATAAATTTTGACTTTTGTCGTTCTTTTTAGGATCTTGTTCCTTTTGAACTAAAAATGGCGTGAATCTGATGAGGTAGGTTTTAGTTCCTTTTCCATTTGAATAATTTCTTAACAAATTCAAGTATTGGTAGAATTTTGGTTTCTCATGTTCCTGTGTATTTTTTAAAATTTCATTACTTTTTTTGCTGCGTTTTATAAAACCAAATCTATTGTTTTCTTATTTTTCATTTTATCATTGTTTTCTTTAATTTGTTTCTTTAATTTAAATTTCTTTTTACTTATCATAACAAACTACTTTATATTGAAAGTTTTTTACAGCAAGAATTACTTAGAAGTTGCAGTTCTACCAACCGCATCTACACTTTCACTTTTTTGCTGGATAATATATATAATTACTATGATAATTAATTTATAGTTAATATCTTTGTTAAATTTGTAATTATAACTATTAGGTGAAGTATACTAGCTTTATATAGTTCATGGTTAATTGATATACCTGGCTTTGCTCTGGATTAAAATGTTTTCATGTTTAATATTTTCAATGTAAAAATTACTATTGTATAAATATTATAATACACAAATTCCTTTTCTGATCTAAAACGCTTTCAATTAAAACGAGAATATCAATTCAACCAGACGATTTTTAAAAACATCCGTTTTCTTCATACGTTATTATTTGTTATATAGGTACTTCATATTTTGTTAACAATTACTAAAGTCAATGAAAGGTTTTAATGAATATTTTGAAACAATTAAATTAACTATTTAATTATTCATTAATTTAAAGCGTGAAAATAAATCAATAGCTGGTCCCGATATAAATTGTTGAATCGTCTACTTTTAAAATTTTCTTTTAGCATTCTCCCTTTTGGAAACAGTTCTTCGTATTATTTTTGATCAACAAGAATATTGCTACGAATTCAGTTTAAAATTAATTTTGAAAAAAATATTAAAATGAGAGAAACAAATTTATGGAAATGAAAGACATCGAGGAAAAACACCTTGCTTATTTTTTAATTAAGTGAAATTTTAAGCATCTTTTAGGCTTTGAAATGGTGAAGGTGACCTTTCTCTTTTCTTAAATAAAAAGTTTGCAAAGTTTGTTTGAAATCAGTCCAGTGGTTTAGGAGGAGATGTGGAACATACATACATAGCCACAGTTACTTTTATTTAAATTAATATAATTATTAGATAATTATAAGATAAATATTACTGGCATATAGTATGAGCCATGAAAAAGGCTTTAGTGAAGTTTTGTAAAAATTAATTTTTAACCTTTATTAAGTAAATAGTTCATTTTAATTAATCAAATAATTTTAATAGTTAATTTGATAATAGGTTTTTTGACAGAATACTTTAATTTGATATTTAACTAAACATGGCGGGACCATGATTTGTTTAATAAAATCAATATAAAGTAGCCAAAAACTACAGATATTTAAATAAGAGTTTCCTTTATCCTTTTTCTATTGAAAAATACCTCCTTAACGTTAAAATTGTTTGGGATTTTCTGCCTGAGTGTTTGGTTTTAACCGTCGATGGAGATTTAAATTTACTGTTCAAATTGGCTGCATTCATATCCTATGCTTTAAAAACACGTATTCAATTTGCCACACACAATATTTAATAATTTTATTCTCTTATATGTTAAGAATTTAGTGACTATTATCTCTGTAACCGGGGAGTTCTCTAAATGAGCCCATTTTAGTAGTATTTAAGTGTTTCCATGTCATGTGATTTTACCATATGACAAAGTAATGTTCGCACAATTATATTGTAACATAGATTAAATAAATTAATTTTTAAATCTAGAGTCTTACTTCATTCGTGCCAAGAGTCAATTTCTTGTTACTGTTTCAGATAGACTGGCTTAATGTTATCTAGGAGATATTTGCACTGCTGAGATGTTTATTTCTTTATGACTCCTACCTGCTGAATGATTATGTGCTGAGATGTAAAAAAATTGACCAATGTACTGACTGAAAAATCTATCAAAACTTTTTGGAATGAAAAATGGAATGACAAAACCTTGATATAGTAAAAAATTAAATGTCATGAAAACAGAATCACAGCGTAAATATCGCAATGTGTAGAAACAATCAAGTCATTGTCTATGTCTGTATTGATCAATATGTAATATTTCATTACTTTTGAAACATTAACGTAAAGGAATCTACCTTTGCCTTCAAGCTTGCCGAAAAGGGATTTTTTACAATAGTATGAGTTCTACGCCAAAACTAATGAAAACTAAATTGTAATGATTTCGTTTTAACTTATAAAGATAGCAAAAAATAACACTGCGTAATAATCAACTATTTAAGTGATATAGTTATTAAAGAGCAGGTATTCACTGCTCAAAATCATCCTTAGTGTTTAAGGGGACGCTGAACCCTTTGTGTTCTGTCGAATAGCGCAATTCTGCTATTTACACATTCAAATAAGCCTGCTTTGTTCGGGGGAGTGTTTGTAAGAGAGCCTCTTCTTCAGCTAAATTACATCGCATTTGTTTAATTTCCCAAGCAATTTGCAACCATTTGTCTGGCTCTTACTTTTCGGGATGGTTTGGACCGCTTAATCCGATGTTCTTTATATCATTTGCATTCATTTTTGCATTCATGCATCGTTTCTTAAATGCTTTTTAATGTTTTTGTGTGCGTCTGCGTTCAATCGTTGCACTCTGTAATTGGATTCTTGTCTTTTTAATGTGTGTTTCCTTCTTTTAAATAAACAATAATATAGAGTTTAGAGTTTCTAACATGTTGTATGGGAACTTGATATGTTTAATATGTCATTTCGTGTTTTTGAGAATAAATTTTTACTTTTAAATTCCAGTGTGGTTTTAATAGTTTTGCAATTGCGAGTGTTCGACTTTTAATGCTTAAAGTTTTTCTTAACTTTTTAAAATTTATTCTTTTTAATTCTTAAATCTTTAATGTGTTTTTATGCTATTAAGATGCCTGTATATAGCTTTTATTATCTATTGTGCTTTTTAATGTCTCTGTGACTGTATATCTTCAAATTTTAAATGCAAAATTATTATGTAAATTTTTTTTATGGTTTAGTGATTATGATTTATATATTCTCGACATATTTTTAATGTTTTTATGACGACTGTATACAACCTTTGATGTTTCAATACTTTTTTAAAAAAATATCTTTAGCATTCATTGATTGCTTCTTTTTTCATTGATTCTCATTTTGTTTCTGCACTCTGTAACTGGAGTTCTCTCTGTAGTGTGCGTTTCTTTTAAATAAATAAATATTTTGCGTTTGAATTTTTTCCGTGTTTTTGTTGTGTTATAATGTTTGTTTGTGTGCGTTGCATTGTGTGTTTTACATTACTTTTTTACCGTGCAAAATGTTTTTTTTCCAAAGCTTCTTCATATATATTGCCTTATTTTGCAGTTTCTCTAATGCTTGAATGGCATTTTAGTATTTTTTTTTTTGTCAAAAGTATTTTAATTTTTTTCTGTTATTTTATAACAGGTTTTTCTAAATCAAATGTAGTTGCAACGGGTTGTTTGTTAAGTTTCAAAGCTTTCATTATAGTTTTTATCAATTGGCTCTTAAAATATTTTATATATGTCTGTTATCGTTTATATTATTATACCTGTTATTGTTCACATCATTTTAAACTTTTGGATTTTACTAGAAGTATATTTTTTGCTCACATTTTATCGATATATATATTTTTGGGGGGTTTTCAATGTATCAAAATTATTATCTGTTGTTTCTTGTTTTCCCTATGTATTATGTTACACATTTTTACGTCATTTTAACAGTCTATTATTTGGAATTTATTGCATCAAAATTATTTTCTATTGGGTTTTTATTGTATTTCTCACGCAATCCGTTAAATTTTTAATCTTTATTGTTTTTCACAATTTATTTTTGGGGAATTGTTTTGCTTCTTTAAATGCTTTTATGATTCTTTAATATTACTTTTTGGGGGGCTTGGATTTACCTTTGAGACCTTTTGCATTTTTTAAAAATTTGAGGGTAATATGCCCTAGGTAATTTGTAAAGGAAACGACGGCAAAAATTACTGATACACCGCTGCCCCTATAAATTACTATTAATAATATAATAGCCCAGATCTCTCGGTAACGCTCTGACGTCACCAGCAATAAAATTCGAGCCACAGCACTGCGAGAAGTTAAACAGCATTATTTCATTGTTAGAGAACCATAATTTCAGCAATTTTAAAAGAATAATTGTCGTCCTAATTTCAAATTGAATAGCTCTAAAATAGTGAAATAAAATTTTCTATCGATTGATATAAAATTTATCTCGCTATGATCAATAGTTCCCGAGAAATTTTAAATTATATTAATCAAATATTTCAAGTTAATTTTCGTTTTTTAATAGAAATTAGTAAATCTGATCAGTGGTATATCATGCGCGTGATATAGTTTGGACGCCACGATTCATCTCATTATTTATTGCAATCGTGATGATATAATTTGATAATATTTTTTGGCACCGTTCGACAAGCAGAGAAGTGCTTTGTTTTAAACTAGATTTTCTATCTATCTAGATTATATCTACTAGATTTTTTTAGACCAAGAGGTTTTTTGAATAAAGAAACATGTAAATAAAAAAATATATATTTCCTGTCATAAAACGTATGTTTATTTTATTTGTTTTCAAATAATGTTAAACATTTCTCTCGCATATATATCTATCAAAACACGTCAGATTTGACGGGAAATCAATTGCATCCGTCATACCATGATGGGTGATTTTCTTGTTAATAATAAATTAGCAAATATTATGAATGGGGCGGCGTGGGTTTGGAGATCAATACTCTCCGAGATTCATACCCAACATCATTTAAAATCATGGAAATTTGGTTTCGATTTTCCCCGGCCACTCTCGTTTTTCGCCTTCCCTTCTACTTTTTTGTGTGTGTATTTTTGTTTGACGGGTGTTATATATATATATATATTTGTTTCTAATGAACTTGGGCTTTTATTTTATTATTATTTTTTTTCAATTGGACTTGGGCTTTTTGCTTTGTTTCAAACTTTGGTTTTTGTTCGGTGTTCCGGGGAAACAAACTCTTTTTGGCTTTATTGCTAGAGTTTTGTGTTCAGAAAACACCGAATTTTATGCTTCCGCCCGTTCGGGATTTCCCTTGCTGATGACGCGTCCCGGACGTTGGCGTTTTTGTTCCTTTTCATTATTTTGGTTTTTCTTTTACAACGTGTTTTTAATGTTTTCTTAATGCTTTCTTTCTATGTTTTCCTTTATGTGTGTGTGTGGTGTGTGTGTGTGTGTGTGTGTGTGTGTGTTTACAGGTGACTTGCGGTGGTCCAGAGCAGTTCTGATGTTTTATATTTGTGGTTATGCTGGTTTTGCATTCTATTGTATTGTGCATGTACCGTATTGTGTATTGTTTGAAAATGATGGAGTGTTTCTTCATTTTTTGCTATGTAATTGTTTCCCGGGGTTTTGTTAATGACTTAATTTCTTCTGGTATTTCTTTTTTTACTAGAAAATCACCCGCCATGGTGTGACGGGTGCGAATTGCCTCTTCATTCGAGAGATTTCCCGTAAATCTGACGTGTTTAAATAGAAATATATATGCGGGAAAAATGTTTAGCATTGATTGAAAACAAATAAAATAAACGTATGTATTATGACGGGAAATATTTTTTTTTATTTACATATTTCTTTATTCAAAAAAACCTCTCGATGAACAACATTCCGTGTGAAGTATTTTTCGTTGTTTAACAATTTTCCTTGTATTTAAGATGTCTTTGTGCAAATTTTAACGTTGCCAAAAAAATATTATCAAATTATAACATCACGATTGCACTAAATAATGAGATGCAGCGTGCCGTATAAACTATCTCACTCGCAAGATATACCACTGACGTAATTTACTACTTTCTATTAAAAAACGGAAATTAATTTGAAATATAGGATTAATATAATTTAAAATTTCTCGGGAACTATTAGTCATAGCGAGATAAATTTTATATCAATGGATAGCAAATTTTATTTCACTATTTTAGAGCTATTAAATTTGAAATTAGAACGACTATTACTCTTTTAAATTTTAAATGACTGAAATCTAGGTTCTCTAACAATGAAATAATGCTTTTTAACGTCTCGCAGTGCTATAGTGCGAGTTTTATTGTTAGTGACGTCAGAGCGTTACCGAAAGATCTGGTCTATTATATTAGTAATGAATATTGTGGCTATTTTTGTATCTAGTCAGTGACTTTGCTTGTTTATTTTCGTTCTCTTGAGGGCTGAATGTGATTTTCAGTTTGGTAATTCGCTCTATGGGTGCACTGTGATTGTATTGTCTTGTCTTGTTTTTATTTTCGGCCCTATTGAGGTCTGAAATGTGATTGTGCGTTGTCTCGCGGGTGTCACTGTATTGTATTGTTTGTCTTGTTCTATTTTCGGCCTATTGAGGGGCTGAATGTGATTTTCAGTTTGGTGCTGCTATGGGTGCTGTATTGTATACTTACTTGTTTATTTTCGGCCTCTTGTGAGGGCTGAATGTGATTTTTCAGTTTGGTACTGCCTGTGGGTGCACTGTATTGTATTACTTTGCTTGTTTATTTTCCCTTTGAGGGCTGAATGTATTTCAGTTTGGTACTGCCTATGGGTGCACTGTATTGTATTTTGCTTGTTTATTTTCGGCCTATTGAGGGCTGAATGTGATTTTCAGTTTGTACTGTTCGTGGTACTGTATTGTATTAGTTTGTTGTTTATTCGGCCATTGAGGGCTGAATGTGATTTCAGTTTGGTGCTGCCATGGGTGCACTGGTATTGTATTATGTTTGTTTATTTTCGGCCCTTTGAGGGAACTGGGATATGGAATTTCGTTTGGTTACTGCCTATGGGTGCACTGTATTGTATTACTTGTTTTGTTTATTTTCGGCCTCTTGATGAATGTAACTTTTCCCTCGTCGGCTTGCCGCTCCATACCAATGGGTGAATTGGTAGACATGGGTTGTAAATAAATAAAAAAAATGCCCAACATCATGCAAATGTAATGCAATGATTTTTCGATGAAGAATCAAAAGAACGTATAAAAAAACAGCTTCCAAAATTCCGGCATTCTTCAAGAAACCACGAAATTAAAAAGACACCTGCCATCGAAACGGACCTAGAAACAAGAAGAGCAGGGCTTAATGATATGGACACCCTCCGCAGAGGCAATAAGAGGTTTGTTTGGAAAGTCATTTCTGCTGAAGAGTGGGACACGGGAGTGGACATAAAGCTTCCTGAGCGACGGACGAGTCCAAGTCGTCGCAGATCGATGGGAGGAGGGAGGGGGGACACTTCTCGAGACTTGAACTCGGGTGAAAAGGCGAAGACTCTTTGAGCCAGCAAGTCCTCACAGAACAAAAGGGGCGACGTCGAAGGGCCCTAACCAAATTCGCACGGTGCAGGGGCAGAAAACGATTTTTCGGGGATGGTTGTATAGGTTTAGAGGATTTTGATCACTTTGCAAGCTCGTGTCATTCTTTTTTTTTTTATCGTACATGATTTCTGCCACGTTGACTTAAAGCTAGCAAAATCAGTACAGAATAAGTTACCGATAGATAGTT
Organism: Araneus ventricosus; assembly: GCA_013235015.1. NCBI lineage: Eukaryota > Metazoa > Arthropoda > Arachnida > Araneae > Araneidae > Araneus > Araneus ventricosus. Next base: position 11,800 of record BGPR01019353.1, read on the forward strand.
GATATGGTTGCAGATTTTAGAGGAGATTTCATCACTTTGCAAACTTGTGTCAACTTTTTTTTTTTATTCTGCATAAGAAGATTTCTGTCACATTGACTTAAAGCTAACAAATCAGTATAGAATAAGTTATCGATAACATAGTTGATATGGTTGTAGGTTTTAGAGAGGATTTTATCACTTTGAAAACTCGTGTCATCTTTTTTTTATCGTACACAGATTTCTGCCAGGTTGACTTAAAGCTAACAAATCAGTTTAGAATAAGTTGACGATGTAGTTGATAGATGTGCAGATTTTAGAGAATTTTATCACTTTGCAAACTTGTATACCTTTTTATAATTGTACAAGATTTCTGCCAGTTGACTAAAAAGCCAACAAATCAGTTTAGAATAAGTTACGATAAGATAGTTGATATGATTGCAGATTTTAGAGAAGATTTTATCACTTTGCAAACTTGTGTCACCTTTTTTATAATTGTACACAGATTTCTGCCACGTTGACTAAAAGCTAACAAATCAGTATAGAGTAAGTTACGATAAGATAGTTAATATGATTGCAGATTTTAGAGGAGATTTTATCATTTTGCAAACTTGTGTCACCTTTTTTATAATTGTACACAGATTTCTGCCAGGTTGACTTAAAGCTAACAAATCAGTTTAGAATAAGTTACCAATAAGACAGTAGATATGGTTGCAGATTTTAGAGGATTTTATCACTTTGCAAACTCGTGTCAACTTTTTTTTGTACACAGATTTCTTCCAGGTTGACTTAAAGCTAACAAATCAGTATAGAATAAGTTACCGATAAGACAGTAGATATGGTTGCAGATTTGAGAGGAGATTTTATCACTTTGCAAACTCGTGTCATACTTTTTTTTAATCGTACACAAATTTCTGCCACTTAAGCCAACAACGGCTTAGAAATAAGTTACCAAGGTTACCAGTAGATATGGCTGTAGTTCTTAGAGAGGATCTTTATCACTTTACAAAACTCGTACCGTCCTTTCTATCGATTACACTAGATTTCCGCTTGCTGCCACTTCAAAAGCCTACCAAACTCGTAGTAGAATAAGTTACCGATAGAATAGTAGATATGGCTGTGCGACTTGAGAGGAGACTTGATTACACTTTGCAAACTCGTGTCATAACTTTTTTTAATCGACCAAATTTCTGCTAACTTAAAGTAACAACCAGGTTAGAATAAGTTACCAACTAAGCCAGTAGATATGGCTTTGTAGGTTTAGAGAGATTTATCACCTTTTGAAACTCCGTTCCTTTCTATCGTACAGATTTCGCCACGATTCACTTCTAAAGCAACAAATCAGTATAGAATAAGTTACCGATAAGACAGATAGATAGGATTAGCTTGTGAGAGGAGATTTATCACTGCATGTGTCATACTTTTTTTCTTAACGTACAAATCTCTGCCACTTAGAAAGCCTAACAAATCGGTATAGGCCACATGAGTACCATGACCAGTGATATGGTTGCTAAGACTTTTAGGAGAGATTTTATCACTTTGCAAACTCGTGTCATACTTTTTTTTAATCGTACACAAATTTCTGCCACGTTGAAGCTTAAAGCTAGCAACATCAGGTTGTGGATAAGTTACCAATAAGACAGTAGAATGGCGGTGCAGTTTGAGAGGAGATTTTATCACTTTCCTACTTGTGCAACTTTTTTTTATTGTCACACATATGATTTCATCACATTGACTTAAAGCTAAATAAATCGGTATAAGTATCAATTACCAAGATATTAGGTATGTGAAGGCAGGCTTTGTATAGGGTTTTATCCTTTGCAAACTCTTGTGTCACCTTTTTCATTGTACATAAGAAGATTCTGTCATACTGACTTTAAAGCTAATAAATCGGTATAGAGTGCAAATTTTAACGAGGAAGATATTAGGTATGTGGCAGGCTTTAGAAGGGTTTTATCCTTTGCAAACTTGTGTCAACTTTTTTTCATTGTACATATGAAGATTCTGCCAGTTGACTGCCTAATAACGATGTATAGAGTAAACTTACTGACGAAGATATTATATATGGACGGCTAGAAGGGCTTTATCAAAGCTCTGCAACCCACGTGCCACCTTTTTTTCATTGTACATAAGAAGATTTGTCACATTGACTTAAAGCTACATAAATCAGGTATGAATGAGTTTACCGATAAGACATGTAAAAATATGTGTTGCACTTTTTTTAGGATATTTCATCATTTGCAAACTTATGTCAGCTTTTATTTTGTGCACACCGATTTCTTGTATTGACTAAGCTAACAGATCTGTATAGAATAAGTTTTCGATAAAGTTCAATAGAATAAATAAATTTTCTACTTCTTTTTTAAATCTTTAATAATCTTAAAATACTGTTGCGTAAAATGTACGTACCTCAAGGATTTCATATGTTTCCAAAGAAATGAATTGAAAAAGAGGGATAGAAAATTTTCCAATAAAAATATGAACAAGACTTTCAACAAGACTAACATATAGACAAGAGCTTTCAACAAGACAACATGAATAAGAACAATAAGATGGAAAATATGAAGATGTAGATTCCTCGTACCAATGTAACTAACTGGTAGCAGAAACATAATCAGTGCTGAAATTATACCCAGCAGAGATCGTTCCCTTCAACTTCCCTCACCTTATCTTATCCAATATGACAGATCGTGTTAGCTCAGTAGTACAGTGAAGGGAATGAGTATAAAATTTTAAACCAGTTGAACAAATTGATACAGATTTACAATTCAGATGCAAAAGCCAGGAGTCAGATCTGCTCATTTTCATAATCTAGGTCAAAGTAGTAATATATGTCTCGCCCTCTAAAAAGTTGTTTATAATTTTTTGTTTAATAGATAGATACGAAAAGAACGAGCAAAAATATATTTTGTCATTTTGTGTAAAACTTGCATTATCTTTTAATCCTCGTGCGACTTTTCTCCTAGCCCCTTTAAGCCGAGACTTTTTTGGAGGAGGACATGAACTGACTCTCCCAATCTGGGTGAGTCACATCACCACACACCTATAGCGTTCCCTTAAAGGTGCACGAGAATGACTGTGATAGTAAGGACATTTGACTCCCTCGCGCTTATCTCCTGAAGCTGATCTCAACCTCAATCCTCCCTTCAAGTAAGCCAACAGCCTCATACCCGGCTTTCGTCATATTACAGAGGAATTTCTAGATCGCCGGACCGCCACGCTCGATGAGAGAGGTTAAACTTTGTTGATTGATAGGCAATCAAGCCATAATCTGTGCATGCTTATTTTATATAAAAAGTTCACTCCCTAACTGTATTGCTTATTGCAACACGTTTGTGTCTTTCAGACATGCTTGAGAAAATTAAGCTGTATAAAAAGTAGTAACAATAAGTTTTTACGTACCTGCTATCAGTAAAAAAATGTATGCTTTATAATCTAAATAGATTGTAAAAAAATATTCCATGTTAAAATTATCTTTACTGAATAAATGTTTTGATTAGAAGAAAAATGTCATCTTGCTTTATCTAATGTATGAAATACAGTTCAATTCCATGAGGGTATTGTACTTAACTAATATTGCAATTACTAGTAAATGTCTCCATAAAATCGACAAAAATATTTCGAAATATTTACCATATTTTCGGACAGAGATGAATACTGTTTTATTTTTCACTTCAGTTTATTCGACTAAAATAACAGCAAAACATAAAGCAGTTATTTAATACTAAAAAATCGATATAAGCAGTCAAAGTAGGACCGGTTTTTTGAGATAAAACCTTTATTTTTTCTCACTGTATGCAAAAAATACTGATTTTAGTAAGAAATATTCAACAAAGATAGCCTCAGGTAATAAATAATTCACAAAATTTATTTTGTTCTTATCTATAACTTCGGCTTTTTTTCGACTAATAAAAACGCAAATACATTAAACAGTTATTTAAACTTCAAAGTATCGACTCAATTAACCCATTCGAACCTGAACAATCAAAGTAACAGGACCGGTTTTGAGATAAAATTTATTTTTTCTCACTGTGTAATAAAAAATACTGATTTTAGTAAGAAAATATTCACCAAAGTAACCATAAGTAATAAATGATCCAACAATTTATTTTGTTCTTATCTATATTCGGCTTTTTTTGATTAACAAAAAAACAACAAGGCATGAAAGCAGTTATTTAATACACAAGTAATCGAGACTCAATATAAACCCATTCGAACCTGAACAGTCAAAGTAACAGGACCGGTTTTGAGATAAAGCAACATTTTCCTCACTGTATGTAAATACTGATTTTAAGAGGAAATATTCAACAAGAACGCCAAGGTAATAAATAATTCAACATTTATTTTGTTCTTATCTATAAATTCGACTTTTTCGACTAACAAAACCAGAAAAATACATTGAAAGGTTATTTAATACTAAAAGTACGAAACTTAATATAAACCATTGAAAGTCAAAGTAGCAGGACCTGCTAGGATAAACATTTATTTTTCTCACTGTGTGTAAAAAATACTGATTTATAAAGAAAATATTCACCAAGTAACCATAAGGTAATAAATAATCCAACAATTTATTTTGTTCTTGCATTCAAATTCGGCTTTTTCGATTAACAAAAAACAACAAAGGCATGAAAGCAGTTATTTGATACTAAAGTATCACACTCAATATAAACCCATTGAACATTGAGCAATCAAAGTAACAGGACCGGTTTTGAGATAAAACCTTTATTTTTCCCTCACTGATGCAAAATACATAATTTTAGTAAGGAAATATTCAACAAAGTAACTTTAGGTAATAAATATTCAACAAAGTTTATTTTGTTCTTATCTATAAAGATTATCGTCTTCACAAACAGACGAAATCGTTACGCGTGCCTTTGCCGATGCTGACGAAGAAGACAAAATAGACAAATCGAAGGCCTAGACCATTATCATGATGCGATGTTTCAATATGATTTGAATTTGAGTTAGCATCGTCACAATTCAGCCGGACTCTCTTTAGATATGGGGATGAGAAGCACCGTGTAAAGTAAGCAGTTCTCACCTACAACAAGGAGGGTAATCAAAAATGTTGGTGTTGCTTGTCGAAACTCATCGCTGATGACGAATCTGTAAGGGGTAATCGTCGCATGCGCCAGTAATATATTATACGTTCGGCAAAGTTCCCAGTTAATGCCGCGGGCGGCCGGCCATTCAGTGTTTCCCGGATACTGCGGCAGGCAGGTATCTCATTCGGCTATCGTCTTAACAGACAAGGAGAAGGTCCCCGATTTGAACACGGGCATTTTTAATATACAGCGATAGACAGGTAATTTTAATGGAAAAGTTGTAGATTTTTTGTAGTTGCGAAATACACTTTAAATTAGGGGAAAACAGCTTTACAAAATGTGTCATCAGTGAGAATCAAGAAGCTGGTTTCCCAAATTGGATTACCAATTTAATTTCCTTAAGCACAATTAAGCAACAATATTTTATGATTCTCAAATTCACAACAGTACACAATGCCTGAACCCAAGTATGACATTTATGCACTGTATCACTTCCTCTTCTCCCTTTGTTTCCTCACAAATGATACTTATCCCAAGTTTTTTATACTTTTGATCCAACATTTGATGGATTTAATGTCCTTCTATACCTTTTTCCAATTTATGCGGACTACTAGCTGTGATAATCTGCTTTCTGAACTATTCCGCGTTTAAGATAATAACTCCATTGATTTAAAATGATCCAATTTAGGCAACTTTTGGATAACAACAATAAAAAATTTTCCTAACCTTAATTTTAAACTAATTCCATAAAATAGATTATAGTAAGATTGTAACTAAAGGTTTCCTGTCTGAGACATGATAACATATTTTCCTACTTGATTTTGAAAACGTAACTGCTTTTTGTCTTTATTAAAATAATTGTGATACCCATATCTAAACACTTGTTCTCTAACTGTAACTACCCAGAATTTTCTCTTACTCCTCTGATTTCATATACCATTTTACAGCGTTACAACAAAATTTATATAATTTAGAGCCTAAAATTTAATGGAATTGAAATAACGGTTCAATCTAGGCCTGTTCCAATCGGCGTCTCTCTAATTGGAATTGCATGTCTACTCAGATTTTTTTAGTCCAATAGGCTTATAAGGTGATACATTTTTCTCGGCCAAAAGCGTATGTTATGGCAAATAACGTGATGATTGCACGTCTTCAGTCAGAAACCAGCAGGAGTGTCTCCTAAACTTTCTCGTATACTTCCCCAAAAAAGGTGCTGTTTCCCCTCCCCGCATGGACAAAAAAATTCGGACCTATTGTGACCAGCATCCAATGACTATCAGAAATATTTAGGTAAAGAATCAATTCACAGATGCGTACCGATTTCTACTCTTGCTGGCTCAAGGACAAAGATCACATAATCCGCGTACAGATTTGTCTCAGTACGCATGCGCTTGGAGAATCGGATTAAAAAAAGCGAAGCAGGAGTCAATAATTATCGTGCACAGAGTGCGTCCGTACGCATGCGCCTGGAATTCGATTATACAGACCGACAGATAATTCAACCATTTGACAGACTTGGCCCAAAATTTTAACGGACCTACATTCAGAAGATAAAACTCTGTACCAAATTTTATCCATCTAGCTATTCAAGTTTTTGAGTTATAATGTTAACATGACCGCGAACATACAGACACACAAACTTCATTGACGTTTAGTCCAAAATTTGAAAGAAAACTACAAATTTATTTAAAGACCACATACCAAATTTCATCCCTGTAGCTCTAATAGTTTTCATTACCCGCGTTCACACAGACATACAGACAAACAGACAGACATAATTCCAAAATTGTGTTTTTTCGGACTCAGGGAGTCTAAAACGTGGAGATTCGTCAAAGTCTCGAGTTCGAATTTTTTTGACGATTACATGCTTTCTCTATGTATACTTCGTATACGAGAAAGTGAAACAAAAGATAATGAAAATTAATTGCATGTATTTAAAATAAAAATAATGAAGTCAAGTGTTAAAAAACCATTACATTATTAATGGCAGAAGAAGAGAAATAATAATACTAGTAATTTGACCTGTCCTTACGGACATTACAAATATCGAACCACCAGTTCAAGAACGCCAGCAAATTCAGTACAAAATTTCTTCACAAGTACACTGCTTCATAGTGAAAAAGGTTAAAATAACCAACACAATTTCAAATTCTATACGCACTTTCAAATTTTCTAAACAAAATCTTGATTAATTACCAAATAACATAAATTAAAACATAATCACAAGGAAAATTAAAGGAAAAAAGAAAACTAAAAATATATATAAAGGAAACTACAAATCAAAACTCAACATGCAACACACCGCATCACAAAAAGGATAAATCAAACTATACACAATTTCTTATCACTGTTTCAAATTTTCTATCACATATTCAAACTGTCAATGCAATTTCTTGAATAATAACTAAATATCATTAAATAACTCTTAATTAATAATAAGAAAATAATACAATAACATTATGACGTCACATTGGAATCAATGAAAACAATGTATCTATCATTCTGTGTGTACTGTTAGCACAAACAATGATGATATTAGCAGTTCCATCTTTTAAAAAGAATGTATTTTATTTATAAATCTCTGCTTGATATTTTCTTATTGAGAAATCACTCAATGTCTACGATTATCCTAATTTCGTAATAAAATTCTAAAAAATAAAATCTGACGACCATGGTTCAGCATTACGTTCAAGATGGATACCTGAACTACGACGCAACGCGTATGCGCGTACAACAATCATGACACATTTCGAAGATCGTTCCGGATATTTATACGAAATTCTACGATTATGCGTACGATTATGATTATGCGATTCTACGATTCTACGATTATTATGCGATTATTATGCGATTCCGTGTCTACGGTATGTCCCTAATTTCGTAATCAAAATTCTAAAAAAATAAAATCTGACGGCCATGGTTCGAAGTGTTAAGCCTTCAAGATGGATGCCGACTACGACGCGACACCGCATACCACAACCATAACACATTTCGTGATTGTTTCGGATATTTATGCAAATTCATCGAATAAACCGATCCAATATACCCCCAAGTCCACCGTTATAAATATGTAGCATTTCAAAATACTCTACTTTTTCGCATGGTGATCAATGCACGAATAATACAGGCGCATATGGTAAGACGGGACGTCCAACTGGCCGGGGGGAGAAAAGGATTTCCATGAAATTGGTTGCTTCGCTTTTACCATTTTCTCATATCTAAGAGATTTCCAACTCTCTTTTGTACCGCGCAAAAGTGGAATGTAAAGAAAGGAATAAACTCGGGGAGAGAAAGAAATTTCTATCGAATAGTAGTATTTGATTGCTCTTTATTTGTTGCATTGTTTCAAATATGAAATGCGTCCCGCCAGTTTACGCCTAAAGAATATCTTTGAAATCCGGGCGCGGCAGGAAAATGCGCCCTTCGAATTTGGGTAGGAGGACCTCAAATAAATAAATAAATATCATCCAATGATTGAATATATATGAAATCTTCACTTTTGTTCTTTTTTCCTTTTCCTTCCCTATTACTGGCGGGAATCTCATTTCCGCCTGAATGTCTTTATTTTATTCCAAGCGAAGAGGAGTTGAAGACGCCGATCCCAAGGGTGTGTTTTACAGCATGGGATTACTCAAGAGCCATCCTTCTGTGAAAGTCGTTTCATTTTATTCCTTTTTTTCTTTTTGGCATAGCTTTAGATTGATTCTATCGGCTGAGTTGATCCGCCACCTCTATCGTTTTCGTCTCCGAAGTCAAAGCTAATCTTTTCTCGTCGGGTTGACGGATGGCATTCTCTCTGTGCATTTCTCTCCGCCATTCCATCTAGGGTGAAAGATTCGCATGACAGTAGAAGAGAATTTTTTTAATCGGATTTTCTACTGCGAAGGTTGCGAGAGCAGAAGAATCGGAATCTCAATCCGCCAATAGAATAGGCTTATTTTATTCCAAGAGCTGAGTTGGGAGACGCTGTCCCAAGCTTGTGGTGTTTTACAGCATGGGGGATTACTCAGAGCCATCCTTCTGTGAACGTTCCTTCATTTCTTTCCTTTTCTTCTTTCTGGTATAGTTTGATTGATTCTATTGGCTGGCGTGCGCCGATCCCTGTCTATCGTTTTTCGTCTCAGAAGTCAAAGCTTCAATCATTTCTCGTCCGGGTTGACGGATGGCATTCTCTCCTGTGCATTTCTCTCCGCCATTCCATCTAGGTGGAAAGATTCGCATGACAGTAGAAGAGGAATTTTTTGAATCGGATTTTATACTGCGAAGGTTGTGAGGCACAGAAGAATCGGGAATCTCATTCCGCCAATAGAATAGGCTTTATTTTATTCCAAGAGCTGAGTTGGAGACGCCGATCCCAAGTTGTGGTGTTTTACAGCATGGGGATTACTCAAGAGCCATCCTTCTGTGAAAGTTGCTTCATTTCTTTCCTTTTCTTCTTTCTGGCACAGCTTTAGATTGATTCTATTGGCTGTCGTGCGCCAATCGCCCTGTCTATCGTTTTCCGTCTTCTCCAGAAGTCAAAGCTTCAATCATTTCTCGTCCGGGTTGACGGATGGCATTCTCTCCTGTGCATTTCTCTTCGCCATTCCATCTAGGTGGAAAGATTCGCATGACAGTAAAAGAGGAATTTTTTGAAGCGGATTTTCTACTGCGAAGGTTGCGAGGCAGAAAAGAATGTGGCGGAAATCAAAGGGAAATTTAATGATGTATAAAGTAAGATAGAGATGCATGCGTGACATATACGTACGCGCTCAAATGAAAATGGGACTTGTTGTTCGAGCAGTGGTAGAACTTTGGACTTTCTCTGGCATCTAGCTATGCATGTCAGGAGAAATCTGGCCATGTGTCCTTGATTTAAAAAACCCATAAAACAAGTAACGTAAATAATAATTTTAATCATGGATCTACGAAAGACGTTCCGACCAAGTTTCGTCATATTTATTCACAGAGAAGATATAATACAAAGTGAAAAAGCACATTGCTATAACAAACAACAACCTTTCCCGAATTATTGACGGAATAGGTGACGGAGGAGGACCAATGATGCATGCGCTGAGCGCCGTAGAAAAGAGAGAAACAGCAGATCGCCGTGCCCGACTTCTGGGACTAGAACTGCGGCACGATATGGACGATAATGCAAGACCCCACTCAAGAACACAAAAGAACACATTCGAAGCCTGAGATAAGAGAGATTGGATCACCCTGTCTATAGCCCGGATCTTGCCCCATCAGACTTTTACCTTTTTCTTGCATTGAAGTCAGCACTATCGGGATGTCACTTCCCAATCAATGAAGAGGTGCAACTTGTTGTGAAGAACCTCCTTCGCTCGCTGGCCACCGATTTATACCAAGATGGTTTCTTGAAATTGATTTCAAAGTATGACAGATGTATCAATGGCGATGGCGATTAGAAAAATCGCCATAAGTTTGTATTTTGTTAGGCCATTGTATGTTTCTGTTTGTAATAAAGCTTCCTTGTGAAAACGCATGACGAAACTTACTTTTATAACGTCCCTCGTATCAACACAGTTCACATACCACATATAGATCAACCTCACTTAGTCATGAGTGTAAAAATCTTTGCATCATCGGAAAACTGCACTCCGAGACAAACACTCAGTCCCAAATACATTCTTCATCCGGTTGTAAATCCGGATTCCACAACCTTCTGACGGAAAAAGGTGCATTACTGCGCACTGAGGAATACACTCGGTCCCATATACATTCTACATCTGGTTGTAAATCCGGATTCCACAACCTTCTGACGGAAAAAGGTGCATTGCGCACTGAGAATACACTCGGTCCCATATACATTCTATATCTGGTTGTAAATCTGGATTCCACAACCTGCTGATGGAAAAAGGTGGATTACTGAGCACTGAGGAATACACTCAGTGCCATATACATTATTCATCCGACTGTCAATATGGATTTCACAACCTTCTGATGGAAAATGTGGATTATTGCGCACTGAGCAATAACTCGGTGCCAAATACATTATTCATCCGACTGTCAATATGGATTCCACAACCTTCTGATGGAAAAAAGTGCATTACTGCGCACTGAGGAATACACTCAGTCCCAGATACATTCTTCATCCGGTTGTAAATCTGGATTCCACACCCTTCTGACGGAAAAAGGTGGATTACTGCGCACTGAGGAATACACTCAGTGTCATATACATCATTCATCCGACTGAAAATATGGATTCTACAAAGCTCAGACGGAAAAAACTGGATACCATGGTTTCAGGAATCCATTATTTGTTTTGTTGCTTGTGTTTCACTCAACGGCACACCGCCAATACTTCTTTGACACTGGATTTCTCCTGACATGAAGCGCCGCCAACCAGAGAATTTCAAAGTTCTACCAAGTACAATAATGCCACTATCACCACAGCTCCACTTTCTTTTGTGTTGCCTTATATTTGCGTGAATTTACAGCAAATGAGAGAGGAAATCCATTGTTGTTCTGTCATTAAAGTTTACATGATTATTATTTATTATTGTAGCAAGGAGGTAGTTGAGTGTGACTTACAGGTTTGTTATAAGCTCGCCTATTGAGAAGGCATTGGAGCAGGTTCTACGGCTCCAAACGAAATAAAATTTTACAGTTGTCTAGTACAAGAGATTCGTTCTGTGAAAACCAAATAAAAAGTAGAAGAAAAAGAAGAAGAAGAAAGGAGAAAAGATGGAAAAAGGAAAAAAAAAATTCATCAGTAGATGGCGCTGTGACAAAATCTGAGAAGACTTTTGCAGATTTTTTTTACTGAAGGTAAATTGAATATTTAATTTGAGTTTAATTTAGTTTAACGAAAACGCTAACGAAATTCATATTTGAATGTAATTGTTTTTTCGCTCAACGTACCGTTTTCAAACCATACAGTGCACCATCTCACACTACTTTTTCTTGTTTTCATAGAGCGCATTGCTTGTACTTCTCTCTAGTGAAATTTTGTTTCGTTTTGAGCCATACATACGGCTCTAAAACCTGCTGAATAGGTGAACTTTAATTATAGAAACCATGTTCCATGCTCCATAGCTTGTATTATATGAGTACAAAGTGTAGATATTAGTCAAGACATATCTATTGAATTTTCATTTGGCTTGGGTGCCTTCTACGATGTTTTCTAACTGTTTTACTTGATACTTCCATCAATCCGAAGCACTTCATAGGCACATGGAAAATACGCGGGACGTTCCGAAAGTAAGTTTCGTCACGCTTTTTCACAAGGAAGCTTTATTACAATCCGAAGCATACAATGGCATGACAAAATACAAACTTTTGGTTATTTCTTCTCCACACATTCGCCACGACATTGATACATTTGTTGAACGGTGAAATCAATTTAAAAAAAGCATCTGGTAAAAATCCGTGTCCAGCGAGCGAAGGAAGTTTTTCACAGTCATCTGCACCTCTTCATTGCTTCGGAAGTGATCTCGATATTGCTGACTTCATTGCAAGGAGAAGGTGAAGATGGGTACCGAAGCACCTCACGCTGATCAAAAGACTGCAAGAATGGCAATAAGACTCGAGGGGTTTTGTTCTTGGACGATAATGCGAGACCCCACACAGCACGCGACGCAAAAGAACACATTCGTCGCCTGGGATGTGAGTGATTGGATGACACGACCTTCTCCCCTGATCTTGCCCCATCAGACTTTCACTTTTTTCCTACATTGAAGCCAGCACTATCGGGACGTCACTTCCGAAGCAATGAAGAGGTGCGGAGGCTGTGAGCAACTTCCTGGACACGCATTTTTACCAGGATGTTTTCTTAAAATTGATTTCACGGCACAACAAATGCATCAATGTCGGTGGCGAATGTGTAGAGAAGAAATAGCCAAAACTTTGTATTTTGTTATGCCATTATATGTTTCGGATTGTAATAAAGCTTCCTTGTGAAAAAGCATGACGAAACTTACTTTCGGAACGTCCCTCGCATTTCCCATGTGCCTATGAAGTGCTTCGGATTGATGGAAGCATCAAATAAAACAGTTAGGAAACATCTTGCAAGGCCCATAAGCCAAATAAAAATTCCATAGTTATGTCTTGACTAATATCTACAATTTGTACTCATATAATACACGCTATCAATGGCTGATAAAGCGATTTAATCGAGTTTTTCTCTGCATCATGCACAAAATACAAGCCATCAATGGCTGATAAAGCGAATTAATCGAGTTTCCCTCTGCATCATGCACAAAATACAAGCCATCAATGGCTGATAAAGCGAATTAATCGAGTCTCCCTCTGCATCATGCATAAAATACAAGCCATCAATGGCTGATAAAGCGAATTAATCGAGTTTTCCTCTACATCATGTACAAAGTAGTTTTATCTCTCTACCCGCATCCTTTCGTCTGTAGTCCGTTCTTCTCTTGACCTTTGTCCATTCTTTCTTATTGGGAGTTGTCAACATGTTTATCTCCGCTCTAAGCCCTGTTAACTGACCAGCTATTTAATCTTGGGTAGTTTTCGAACGGTAGTCGAGGGGTCCTTACTTCGATATAAATAAAAAATGCACTTTTAGTGTCCAGTGCGAAATCAAAGAAAATCCCTATCGAAGCATATTATTTTTGAAAAGGGAACTTTAAGATCAAACTAAAATATACGTTTAAAAAAAGAAATGTGGGAGAAAAATTGACAATATTTTGAATTCGATCAAAAGAAATAATAAGAGTTTATGCACTATTTTGGGAATACATTTTACCCTCTAGTTTCGGGTACGATTTCATTCCACTCCGACAATGCTAGAGTTTAGTTATGTTAACGCAAGAGGTTGATACCTTACCATCACCCCCTCTCCAAATTTCCATGCCACACCAACTGGAGGACGTTGGATTCTCTCGATCTTTGATTTAACGTGCACCAGGCCCACACGCACTGTGGATCTTGATCCTACAGCTGAAGCCTTACTACCAGCCCACGACAGTCCTAAAAATACTGGAGAATAAAGCGAAGATGCATCCACCCTCTTATATCATCGGGGCAGAGTTAGAAGATTCCCTGAAGCACTAGACCAGCTGTCAACAATCTTTTTTTTCCTTCCGTGCCCCTCGATTAGTATTTTCACTTTTAAGTACCCCCTATGTGATACCACACCCTTCCCAACCATCTCCGACACAAAGAAGTTTTTATTAATAGCTCGTCCTAAACACCGCAGGTTACAAAATAGCTCGGTCCTTAAGCGGTTAAGGTCACCATGTTTGGGTCACCAAGATCGATCTCAGTCTTCAATTAACCTCACGAGAACAAGTTACATGAGCAGGGGAAACAACTTCGCAAGTAACGCACAAACAACTGGGGAAACAACTTTACAAGTAGCGCTCAAACAACTGAGGAAACAACTTTACTAGTAACGCACAAACAACTGAGGAAACAACATTACAAGTAACGCACAAACAATTGGGGAAACAACTTTACAAGTAGCGCACAAACAACTGGGGAAGCAACTTGAAAAGTAACGGACAAACAAATGGGGAAATAACTTTATAAATAACTCGTAAAACAACTGGGAAAATGCCCTTACAAGTAACGCGTATTGAGGTTACATAGAACTTGCACTTCAAATTTTATCCTTGTCTTTAGAGTGCGGATTACTAGATCTACTGTCACCTAAGTAATTAGGAATTTACATTTTCAAAATATATCCTGAGTTTTGTGCAAAAAGCACCATATTGAAACTACCGGCGAATTCAATATAACTATTCACTGATATAAGTTTAAAAAAGATCAGTTTGTGTACAACCCCTCTCTGCTCGTTGTAATGCCGATATCTTTCTGAATACTAATGATATTGAAATGAAATTTTTATATAAGTTGTCTTATACATTTGGCTTTAAAGTTGTGAAAGAAAACTTACGCTATGTTTCGCGCATGAGCAGTAAAACATTATTTACTAAAACTGCTTATATTTATTGTAATATTCAAAAATGCTTTTCTAAATTTTTTAAACAAAATGCTTCTCTAAAATATTGTCATTTTTCTATAAGTTTCGCATAATATAAGAGAAAACTTTTCATGCTATAAGCAGAAAACAGGCGGGAAAATTTGGGACTTTTTAAGAAAACCTTTATATCTTCCCAAATATCTGTGCTGAGTTTACTAAAATTCCTGAAAATATTATGAAAATTACACATAAACATTTCTGAAAGTTTCACCTTGTTATCAGTATTCTGTGAAGCGGGATGGGCGAAAAACTTTTTGTCTTCATAAGTTTGTAGACGGTCCCCTAATTGCCGTCAGGGCCGAATCTTCAATGTAAAATATGAATTAAAGTCTATTCTTCCCATGGTACAAGTTTAAGGGCAGTCAGTTAATCCTTTCCGGAGAAATTCTGAAAAATGTGAAAATCTGAAAGTGACCGGATACTTTTGGCCATGTGGTGTATTAGGAAATAAATTCGCAGTTCAAAATGTTAAATACGGTATTAGAAAGCAGTTATCACAACTAGTAATAGGAGAATAAGTGAAGACAGTGCATAAACTGTCATAACTGGCTTTGGCATTGTGTGCTGGCGTGAATTTGAGAATCAAAAAATATTTTTCCTGTAATTGAGATTAAAGAAATTGGTGCTCTAATCTGAGCAATCAGTTTCCTTAATCCTTTATAAGGCCGTGGAATGTACAAATGCCACGAAATTTATTAATTTTTAAATGCATTTTTTTAAAGTTGGCATAAGTTCTCGCCAATTTTTTCGATGAAGCAAAAACCGAGACTTCCCGATTTCTTTTCTGAAACCATAACGAAGTGTCTGCACTTGATAATTAACTATAATTAGAAAAAATAATTAACAAATAATAAGTGTTCTTCGAATAAGCTAAATGAAATTTTTTCTTAAATGAATCTCAATTCCAAAGCCCTTTTACTATAACACTACTAGAAAAATATTGCCCTCAAAAAGGGTTAACTGCACTGATGATACAATTTTTTGAGCCATTTGTTACCTAGTTTAAATCGTATTACATTAATAATTAATTATATTATTCTAAAGATAAATGAAATTCAAAAAAATTCTATAACTTATTTTTCATTAAAATTGCCTCTCTATCACT
Organism: Araneus ventricosus; assembly: GCA_013235015.1. Classification (NCBI taxonomy): domain Eukaryota; kingdom Metazoa; phylum Arthropoda; class Arachnida; order Araneae; family Araneidae; genus Araneus; species Araneus ventricosus. The sequence goes on from BGPR01019353.1 coordinate 27,878, forward strand.
ATACATTAAAAATATCCAGGTGGTACAAATTCGACATTCTTGCCCTACTGTTATTAAATGATTTACTCTAGTTTTGTAATGTAACTATATATATATACAGAATTCCATCGTATTATTCCAAAGTAGTATACAAAGGAAATATGCTCAGTTGAACTAATGTTAGCATAATACTTTTCTTTCTATGATTCTTTTGAATTTCATTCTCAGTACGTTAAAAAATGTCCAGGTGGTGCAAATTCGACATCCTTCACCTACTGTTATTAAATGATTTACAATAGTTTTGTAATGTAACTATATCTATGTACAGAAATTCACCGTATTATTCNNTAGCAGTATAGAAAGGAAATATGCGTAGTTGAAATGTTAGCATAATACTTTTCTTTTTATGATTCTTTTGAGTTTCGTTCTCAGTATACTATTCAGCTTAATATTATTATTATTACACATTGATTTGCATTCAGAAACAGAGATTGAGACGAACATTAAATAAATTTCATCTTTTCACAAGCCTGATTTTGAAATGCAGAGCAAATAAACAAATTCAATCTTAAATTATAAATCTTAGACCGCCATTTGTCAATATCTATTTTCGCTTTTTCATTTATTAATTTTCCTAATTTTACTTTATTAATGCTTATTAGTTTTTCAGTCTAATAAATTAAAAAAGTATATAATAACACTCATATACCTAAAAGTTTGATATAAAGCTCCTTGAAATATTGTTTCTGTGGGTATTGAGATTTCCTGGTAACACTAAAACTTAATATACAAATAGATCTTCTATGCTGTGGCGCCATCTATTGGCTTATTGAGTAAATATTTTTAAATGATAGACTTTTCAAATAAACTAAAATTTCCCCGAGCAGAGGCCGAAGCTTTTATTATTGAATTTTTTAGAGTATCAGAAGTAGTTTTTTAAAGTAAGATTGAAATAATAGAACAGCATGAAGTTCTGGATTGAAGGTACTCTAAAAAACCTGTCAGATTTCTTCTGTCTTTTGCCGGAAACTTAATTATGTTAACCTTTTTTACCGTATTTTTGTTATTAATGTTTGGAATTATAAAGATCATACTCGGACACTCTGTATTTTCTTCGCTTAAGGCAACCAACGACATTCAAAATAATTTTTTAAAATTTTGAACTAATGAATTTGAAATTTTAGAGGCAAAAATAAGAGCACTTTATAAGACAACACAAAAAATTTTACTGCCTTACATTTATTTAGTTCTGAGTATATATGTAATTTTTAATAACAATTAATGGCCCTTATGATAAATTTCCAGTCGCTTTAAAATTACTCGAAATCACTCTAATGCTTTTTATTAGTTACTCTAACCCTTTTCAATCAAAAATTGGGATTACTTTTATATTTTTCAGAAAGAAAATTCAAAATGAACACACATAATAACTCGAAAGTATTGATTTAAAAAAAAATATGCCCAATATTTGAAATGGAAGAAAATATTTAGAGTTGAATAACGATATATTAATGCCAAAATTTCTTCTCCATATATGTTTTTATACTTATTTGAAATATCATGAAATTTGAA
>BGPR01019354.1:0-29420 GCA_013235015.1 Araneus ventricosus
AAGCATTTTTCCAATTGGAACTATATGTCTATCTCTAATGGTTTAGATATTAGCTATTGAACCACGATAAGTATGGACACCCTGTATATATATATATAAATATGTGTTTTTTTACTTGTGTATTTAGTTAGTGGGCCTCGAAATATTTTTTTTCACAACAGGTGGTCCGCACAACCAAAAAGGTTGGGAACCACTCACCTATCAAATTAATCCTCAACATTCAGGAGTCAACCTGAATGCAGAGAGGATCATGAAGCAACTTCCATTTGCGTAACGAAATCAAAGTCTCTCCGCATTCTGCTTCAAATTATGTGCGAACTTGAGATTTCTCTAGAGTGGAAATATTGTGATGCGCTGTCGTAATTTGTCTCTAATTGGCGCTGACGGAGAGGCTAATTGGCGACGCTGGCGTCCTTCGAATAAAGTTCATTCCACTTCAACACTCCTTGGAGAATTTATTGGCATGGTGTAAACTGGTATTCCTTTGAAAATTTGCTTTTAAGCTGAAATATAATATTTAAACGCCGGGACAGTAACTGGATAACCTAGATTCTCCCGATTTATCTGGGAGGTTAAGTATCTTTCTCAATTGAAATAATGACAGAACAAACCTACACTTAGAATATAATAATATTCAAAGGAAGTATGATGTAGAACTGGGATTAATCAGTAAAATATGACTATATTCTATGCACAGTACAAAATAGGAAGGAGAATTTTTCAGAACCTATTTTTTTTAGTTAAATGCGATTATTATTATATTTTTTTAATATGTAAAAGAACTATTTATTTAAAGGATAGCGTTATCAGCAGGTATTGCGCCTACGGATAAAACGTTATTTTCAGGTACTGTACCTACGAATAATTCGTTATTTGCAGGTACTGTACCTATCAATAAAACATTTTTTGCAGGTACTGTACCTACCGATGATACGTTATTTGTAAATACTATAAAAACGGATAAAACATTATTTACAGGTACCTTCTTTCTATTATTTTTCACACTTGTGAGTTCCAGATGACAGTACATTATTTTAATATTTTAGAGCTTAATTATCAGTTAATACATTAATTAAATTAAATTTATTCCATACAAGTGGCGTCATCTGGTTGGGAATTAGAGAAAAAGCTTATTACAATTTTTTTCTACGTTTTAGCTTTAATACATAATTAATTTTGTTTATAATAATGAATTATAAATTAAAGACTAAAAAGTAGAAAATAATTAAAATAAAAATATTCTACTATTTAGTATACTAATAAAAGTATGTTTTTAAAAACTGCTTTTATTCTTTTTCATTCAGAATACTTCTAAGTATCAGAAAGGAAAGTTGAATAGGAGTTATTTTAAATTTGTCTGATAATAAACTAAGTTTGTAAAAAGGAGTAAAATTAAAGAAAATACTTAACTCCATAGACACCACTTTTGGAAAAACTTAATTGATATACAAATTCCACTAGGGTTGGTCACTCTGCTGCGAGGAGAGGATCGACACCACTCGAACCCGCGTCCCGCTTGATGATAGGCCAGTGCCCTAACAACTGTACCACCGACTTCGCTGGGCGGTCGTATGGGGATAATTACATACGTATTTTTAGCTCTGTGATTTGTTTAAACTTTTTAATGGAAATTCTTATTTTTTTCAATGAAAATTTATATTTTGCCAGTGTTACTACTAGAAGATTTAAACTACTGACTTAGGATCTCCCATCTCCGTTAACTGCATGGAGGTGTTTAAAACTATAAATCTGAATTTTGATTAAATATCTGAAGAGCATTTTCATCAATAAACGCTTCAATAAATACTTTGTCTATAGAAAATTAAATCAGATTCATAGGAAAGTAGCGCACAAAACCAGATAACAGAAGTGGAAAGCATCGCGTGTTTCCGTCGAAATATTGAAAAATCTCAAAGAATAACATTAAATTTCATAATCTCATGCATAAAAAAGAACAATCCTACAGAAAAAGAAGGGAAAATAGACTGTAAAATAAGTCCTACAGATAAAATAATGAATTTGACAGTACCTACAAATAACGTTTTAGTCGTAGGTACATTACTTACAAATAACGTTTTACCTGTAGGTACAGAACTTATAAATAATCACTTTCTTATTTAAAAGCAAAAAAAACTAGACACTTTACGGAAAAGCAGGAAAGACTCGGCCCGTTTTTCAATCCGTTACAAAGGGTTTAAAATCGACTAATCTGGAAAATATCATCACTTTATTTAAAAGCTACTTATAAAAAAATTAAGAAGCGTTTTTAAAAAGAACACTTTTATTAGTATACTAAAAACGGAAAATAAAACATTAAAAATCTGGCGTTAAGAGCTTAATTTTAATTTAAAAACAGTAAATGTAAATTTTAATTACATTCATATTATATTTTAATTAGTGTTTAAGTTTACTTCAGCTTAATTATATGAACGTCTTGTTTTAAAGTGACAGAGAGCGGCACTTCGAAAGACACATGGCAAAATCATACATGCAGGAAAACAATTTTATAAGTAAGAAAATATGTACAACGGTTGAGCGTGTACCGTTAATGTGTTCATTAAAAAAATAAATTTAAAAAAACACTGATGTAACTAATTCATATTTTTAGCATTTTGTCGATAAATTGCGGATAGGAGCGATTTTGCAACCTATCTCTTGAGTCAATCGAGGAATAACGTTACTAAAAAAATGTTTCTTCCTGAAATTTATTTTTTTATTCTGAAGTATGTGTGCCCTATATAATTTACAAAAGAAGGGTGGCATGTTGCAAGTTCGACCTCAGTGGTAAGGCTATGCCACTGACAACGGATCTTTGATAGAATCGTGTTTCAAACCTGAAGCCCTCTGGTCCGTAAAGGGAGAATTACTACCAGACCAGAGTTTCTATTGATGCTTATGTGACTTAATTTCCACACAGTTATGTTTTCAACACCTCTAGCTTTTATGATTCTTGCTTTGGCCTCCAGATATTTCATAAGAATCATTTTTTACATTTTATTCATTCTAATAAAAGCATGCTCGTAAAAAATCTTTGCTTTCATTATTACCTAACTTTTAGTCTTTAATATATTACATAACTCTTTATTACGGAATCTTGTAATCAATTTTTCTAAAATTCGCTACCAGATGGCGCCTCTCAAATTAAAAGAGAACTTTGCTTCCTACTTTTTACTATACAAAGAGATAGTATTGTAATCGTCAAAAAAATTCGAACTCGAGTTTTTGACGAATATCCACGTTTTAGACCTCTCTGAGTCCGAAAAACATAATTTTGGAATTATGTCTGTCTGTCTGTGAACACGATAACTCGAAAACTATTAGAACTACGGGGGTGGAATTTGGTATGTGATTTTGACACATAATTTGTAGGTTTCTATCAAATTTTGTATAAAATCCGTCTACGGGAAGTCCATCTGCCGGCGTTCATGTCAACAATATAACTCAAAAACTTGAATAGCTAGATGGATAAAATTTGGTACTAAGTTTTATAATCATGAATGTAGGTCCGTATAAAATTTTGGGCCAAATCCGTCAAAGGGTTGACTGTCTGTCGGTCTGTATAATTAACGGGTTCTTTTCAAAATATCTCCCCGCGCATGCGCACTGAAAGCAATCTTCTGTGCACGCGAAAGCTATGGAGCGAATTACGTAGCTTTGTCCTTGAGCCAGTAAGAGCGGAAAATCGGTACGCATCTCTTTGAATTTGATTCCTTACCTAGATATTTTTCAATCACTATAATGAAAAACCTTCTGATAGTCATTGGATTCTGGGTAACAGTAGGTTCGAATTTTTTTAGCCACGTGGGGGAAGGGGAAATGGCACCTTTTGGGGGAAGTATACGACAAAGTTTAAGGGAGACCAGTCCCGCTGGTTAGTCTTTGATATACAGGGTGCCCGAGAATTATTGGACACATTACAAAAATATGCAAAGAAATAATAATAACTAGGAACAGTAGCGTTGACCCGATGTCTCATATTGCTAACACGGCTCCTAAAGTTTTGTTTCACAGCACTGTTTATTCCCACAATCCGATAAGATGGAGCTAGTTGTGGCCTAATGTGTATTGTATGAGAAAATTTCAGTCAGTAGTCGTGCCTTCTGAACTCCAGAATTTGGTTCCTGGGATTTTTCATGTGGGTATCTTGCGAAAGATTGTATACATATATCAGACGTCTTACGCCGATATGCAGGAACTGAAGCACCGTATCACAGTTGCTATTCATTCGATAGCTCATCAAATGCTTGAAAACACAGGCGTGAAATCGAGTATCTTTTAGACATACAACACGCAACCAAGGCATCTCGCATCGATATTTATTAACTTTCGTAGTTCTATAGCAAGTCAGTCAAGATATTTCGGTCTATATGTTCTAGTTTTTATTTTATATAATTTTGTAATGTGTCCAATAATTCTTGGTCAGCCTGTAGTTCATAACTCTTTATTGCGGAATATTGCGATCAATTTTTTTCTAAAATTCGTTACCAAATGGCGCCTCTCAAATTGAACCAACACTAAAGAAAATTAAGCGATTAATCAATAATTAAGTTCTGAAAATATTGTACAGTCGACGCTCGTTATAACGACCACACATTATATAGACCATTCCATTATAACGACCAGTGATAAAATCCCCAACTGTTTTTCCCTATGCACTATGTTAATTTGCTTCCGGTATAACGACCGTCCAGTGTCGTCTAATCCCAATACAACGTCCGAATTCAGCGAACATTCTTCCCGGCATTTTTCCAAAAAGAACATGTTTCTAAACGTAAATGACCTTGATTATTATATTGCCAATCTTCGTAGATGTAGAGTCTTCAGCGCTACAGTTCAACTTTGACGGGGGGGGGGGGAGGGACCAATCCCCACAGCGCGGAGATTAAAATAACATAGAAAAAAAAAAAAATGTTTCAAGCGCTGTTGAGACTTTAAAATGTTTTTTTGAAAGACAGAACATTATTTGTCATCTTTAACTGAAATGGAAAATTATGTTTTGCAAAAAGCACATATACAGAAAAGAAACAACCATTTCTGATTTTTTTCTTTAGAAAATAAATTTTTGTAAGTATATAACACTCTTTATATTCTACTTTAAAAACTGATTTAGAAATATATTTTTAATTGATAGAATTTTATTTATAATACCAATGATAAAAAAATAAGTTGAGTATTTAGTTGGAATCTCTTTAAAAATAGCATTATTTATTTGGAACTGCTGAGCGTGCATGTGTACAGTTTTTAATTATATCCACTATAGCGAACATTCGTTATAAAGACCTTTTGCTGTGGGACGCAGAGGGTCGTTATAACGAGCGTCGACTGTATTATCATTCGAGAATATAAAACTTTTCAGAATTTCAAAACTCTAGCTTAGTCGCAACAGGAAATGTGTGAAAATTCGATTATAGTATCCATCGTTGCAGACATGAAACAAGTCAAGCTAAATAAAAGCTATAATGAATCATAACTAAATAAAATTAAGCGATTAATCGACAATTAAATTCTGAAAATATTGTGTTGTTATGGGGAGGGCACAACTGCACAGAATTTCAGAACTCTAGAACAACAGGAAGAGAGTCAAAAATCGATTCCATAGTTCCATATTTGCAAATGTGAAAGGAATCAAGTTAAATAAGAACTTGTAACAACATAATAGTTCAGAACTTGCCGAAAAGCTCAGAAAAGGTTTTTCTTTCCATTTACCTAACAATAACCCACCTGTGTTTTGCGGAAATAGTTTTACTACTTCAAGGTTTTTCGCAAAACGATCTATAACACTGTTTCACTACGATTCATCTAAAAGAAACAAAAAAAACCAAAACATTCTAGATTTACTTACAGAATAAAAAGAGAGAAAAAAAAGTCAGTAGGAACAGTGAGTTCATCTCGATTGAGGAATTTCAAAAACGAATTCCAAAATTTACATTTACGGTTTTTTGTAGATTTCCCAAGTACGTTTCAGCGTTAAAAAACGCATTTTTGAACAGTGATTCCTTGCGCATTCCCGCTGTTAAATAACGATCCCGATGCGACATCACGCGGCTTGAGATCATTAGCAGACAGACCTCCACAGCAATCATGATCTGAAAAAAAGTTCAGCAGGAAAATTTCGAAAATTCCCCTTTCGCTTAATGAGGATGACTGCGGAACGAAGGAAGTTGTGATTACCCAATAGCACATTTCTGCAAACCTAGCTGTCCGCTGTTTGGTGATGGCATTCCGTAAGTGTGTGCGCACAGTGACACATTAAAGATAACAGGTGTTTCCCAGGCCCGCTCTTGAAGAAGTCACGCTGGTCCATTCCTGAATTGGTTTGTGATTGCGCATCTTTGAAGATAATTTCAATGTATAATAAAACCAGCGGGAGTCTTCTCCACACAACTTTCTCGTATACTTACACAATTATGTGCGTTTTGTGTTTAACTTCGTAGCATATTGAAGAAGATCAAGTGTGTATTTTTGTCCTCTTCCATTTGACCGATTGGGTCTACATTTTGATGAAGATTTACAATTGTGGTGTCAAGTTTCTCTTTTAAAAAACAGAGTCGCTGAATCAAAACAGAGGCCATTTTCCTTTTCATAAGTAACATTTTATCGTTGCCAATTCTATCTCCCTGATAGAACTTAAAAAGAAGTGTTAAAAACATTACATACATGATACTGATGCATCCAACACCTCCATAGTAGAAAAGAAGAGAGAGTTAAAAAAAGATAAAGTGCATGGCTTTTATATACATATAAACTTGAAGTCATACAACAACAAAACTGCTACCGTACGGCACAAGAGTAATAACAAACAATAAGCTTTACCGTACGGTAGAAGAGTAACAACAAACAGTAAGCTTTACTGTACGGCACAAGAGTAATAACAAACAATAAGCTTTACCGTACAGCACAAGAGTAATAACAAACAATAAGCTTCACCGTACGGCAGAAGAGTAATAACAAACAGTAAGCTTTACCGTACGGCATAAGAGTAATAATAAACAATAAGCTTTACCATACGGCACGACCGATATTCACCAACATCCAAGACCACTTACCAAATTTTATAATCCTATCTTGTCACGTTTTTGAGGCATCGCGTTCACGTGCACACGAATAAACAGATCGACTGAAAATCAACCCTTTGACGGATTTGGTCCAAAACTTGACACACGTCTACAATTCTGGTGATAAAACCATATGCCAAATTCAATTTATATAACTTTATCTTATCTTATTGTTCTTAGCAAGTTTCAGCGCCTACGGCTCCAAGAAAATACCTACCGAATAAAATAACTGAGAGCAAAAAATCAATAAAACAAAATAAATAAATCTGAAGCCCTACTATGATACTAGGTATCATGCAGCTACCAAGTTTATCATTGATAATGTAAGCAATATCCATTATACGCATAGCTTTGAATTTTCTCACTCATTGTCTCTTCATGGATAGTTTTTTGAACTGATATACAATGGAACCTCGTTCAACGAGCACCTCGCATAACGAGTAATTCGCTTAAAGAGCAAAATAAAATGGAAAAAATGACTCGCTTTGCGAGCAACGTTTCGCATAACGAGTGACGAAGAGAGGGAAAGTCCCATAGTGCGCGTCTACTGCATCAGTTTGTCTTTAGCAATCGTTCCAATAATATCTTAGTATCGCTTGTGATTTCACATTTTTACAAACATATTGTTACGAGCATGGAAAGTCGCTTTCCAGCAATGGGATGACGGAGGTGTGTTGTTGATCCATTGGGAACGACTTTAGAGTTTCGTCTGCAGTGCGAGCTAGGAAGCTGGTGAGCTGAGCGCTATTAAAAGTGCTGTTATTGTCGTTATTAGTTATTTGCTGATTGTTTGTGTTGCTAAATATCAAAGTGCTGAACTGTTATTACCTGTGAATTGTTGTCTGTTTATATTGCTTATCTGTGCAAGAACTATTGTTTCCTGTACCTGTGCTACGTGTTTTCCTGCATATTTGTAAATAAACCTTCATTCTCCATTATCCTGCGTGTTGGACTGTTTACACCATACACCCACAGAAAGACTTTTGTAACAATATGCTCATACATATTATTTGTGGGAGCCCAAAGTTTAATAACCCTTGCAAGAATGACCCCGAAGAAAAAGCCGCAAGAAGGCATCCATAATAGAAAAAATAACCGTACAAATGAAACTTAGAACCATTAAAAAGCGAGAACGAGGAGTGAGAGTGGCTGATCTAGCAAGCACATGTAATCGGTTTACATCAGCGATTCGCACTATCCTCAAGAACAAGGATATTATTAAAGAGAGATACTTCAAAAGGAGTGACAAGAATATATACGCAACTTCTTAACGATGTTGAAAGGTTACTTCTAAATTCATTGCATTCGAGGCGACAATTTTAACGAGAACATTATTTATGAGAAGGTAAATCTAATTTTCGCCGATAGCGACATTGTTAAGAAAACGCCAGGATCATCAACGGTCGAAGAAGGGTTTCAGGAAAGCCGTGGGTTATACATGAAATTGTTTGAGTACTTTTTTCGTCATGGACCACTTTAGCGTATTTTACATTAATTTATAAAGGAAAACGCTTAAACGCTTTCGCTTAACGGGTGTTTCGCATTACGAGTGAGCTTCTGCAACGCATTATGCTCTTTTAGCGAGGTTACACTATGTTTAAGAACACATAGCAAAGTCGATGGCTTCCTAGTTACAAGCCCTAATCATACTTTTACTTTTAACATAGTTAAAGTTGTAAGTAAATAAACTTTTTGGTTCATAATTAAAACAAAACAGTAAACTTTTAGACGCCCTTGGATCAACGGCGTACCCACAGAGAAGGTCTCTGTGGTTTGTAGTTCTCTCAGCGTGGGCTGCTGTAGGTGGCGCTGCGATCGTTTACCAAAATCCGGAATGAGACCTCTGGTACTTTTCTTTGTGGGCGCACCTGGGCGCCCAATGTATAAGACAAACCTGCTTATCTTTTATCTGTCTTTGAGTTATTATGTTCACATTCACAAGGACAGACTTCTGCTTGATAGATTTCATCCAAAATTTGACAAAAATCTATAATTTTGGTTTAAAGACCAGATGACAAATTCCATCCGTCTGGCTTGCTGCATTTTCGAGTAACTGTTTCAGCAGGCAGACAGACATTAATTCAAAAAATGATTTTCCCATTCAGGGAGGTCTAAAACGTAGATTCTTCGAAATTGTATAACGATTATATTTACTTTTTTACATTGTCAAAAGGGGGGAAATGGTCTGTATTAATGTTGTGTAATTAATTCCCGCCCTTGTTGATGGGTGTGGTGTGTATACATTTTAAAGAAGGCAATTAGGGTTGTGCGAGTCCCGTATTTGGTCTCGGGGCGTTCTCCTTGCCCTTAAGGACTGAAGAGCCCATGGCCTTGTCAAACTGTCAATGGTCGTCTATTTTCCCTACTGGCCCATGTTGGGCCTTATACCCTTTCAGGTAGGCTGGGCCAGTGAGAGTGTCAATCAATCAACCAATACTTTCTCTTTGCATACTTCCTAAACGAGAGAAACCACATACGATATTATTATTCATTCATAATAAGATTTGTTCGCCAGACTCCTTTCCTACAGCATATGTATGAAATTTCAGAAAAAATATAGAGATCATGTACCGTGTTTCAAATGTGAAATTTATATTGGTATCTCTCTCGAAAGTGTTATATCGATTCATTTTAGGCAGAATACCTCGCAAGCACACTTGGAGGTTCTTTTCCGCCCATGATTTTTCTTTTTATTAAAAAAAATTGTAGACATTTTCATAAAACCTTCAGATGTCCCTGCACTTTGAACAGTGGTTACCAAAGTGTGCGCTTCAGCACTGTAAGAAGTCTCGACTTCCTCAGAAGGGCGAAGATAAATATTGCACAATTTTATATATTTATTTATAATTTAACATTTATTTACATTATAGCCTTCTTATTTGACAGCAACTGCTGTCATAAAATAAAAGGGTCGCGCGGCAATCAAGGTGGAATTTGAAATCGAGGGTAGCTGCGTCCAGTTTAATTCCTCGATTTCAAAAAAAATGTGTAGTGATCAACAGTTTCATCCATCTCACCGAGTATTATATTGATTAAAATCTGTTCAACGTATTTTATGTGAGGCACTTGATTTATTTTTATGAAATCGATCCAAAAATTATTGACTGTTTTACAAAAAGTACATAATGGCGTAGCAACCGGGGGCAATGGGAGTATTGACGCCCCGAGCAGCCATGGAGTCATAACCTATTGCGTTCATACCATTTTTTTTAAATATGGTGAATGAACGTAAAAATAATACCATATTCCTGGCGCCATTTGCACTTGTTAATTCACTGATGACGATTGGGATTTTAAAAAAAATTATAGTTTCCGAGCGCCACTTGCTCTTGCTACGCCACTGGCCACGATGACAAAAAATTAATAGCCTTATATCCCTTTTTAAAGTCAAATACGGTGAGGGGGCCGAAAAAAATACCAAACTCCAGGTGACATTTGCACTAGCTAAGTGACTGATGTTAGCGCCCCGGGCATGGTTTTATTTTTTCGCCCCTTTACCAGAATTTGCTTTAAAAAATGACATAAATGCGCGAAAGTTTTGTCTACATGGCGCCCGGGGCATCTATACCCTCCTTGTTTGCGGCCGCCCCGGGGGGGGGGGGGGCGGCGGTGCAGCGGCCACTCACCCACTTATGTATTGGAAAAATCTCAGCAAGGGCGCCGCAAATCGTAGAAGTTTGGGAGCTTGGGGTCTAAAAGGAACTCAGTTTTCAGGAAAAAAACAGAAATGTTCATTTTTCACCGGAGAGTTGGAGTCGGATGATAATAAAATAAATAAATAAAAAATTAAGGTATAAGCTTTTATTCGAACCATGCATTTTATTGCAATCAGAAAAATTATTTTCAACTTTTGTATTTATTTTTTCGCATGAATAAAAGCTTATACCTTAAATTCTTTTTACTTTATTTTCTACTTTTTAGTGACAGCTGACACGAATACACACAAAACGTTAGGTATAATAAACCAAATTCAATTATTGAATTCTCCAATATAAAACACATAGTAAAACTATTATATACATATGTACAGTTACATTTTTAAAATTATTTTATGACATTAACTTTCTGAAATATGAATCTGTAATGTATGTGATAACTTACAATTATTATCATCAATGCAATATAAAAAAAGAGAATCAATCTACATAAGTTTCTCTTTTTGCTTCGAGTGCGAAACGTTTGGCGCACACGAAGTAAAAAAAAATCTGGTTGTTGGCGAATTCTAATAGAAAGTAAGCCCAAGACGCGTAGAAACATGAGCTATTACATTATTCATCGGTGCAGTGCTGGAAGTATAGGGTATTCTCTGTTAGCTTCGTGGTGTTGTTACAACCCTCAATAACTTGAGGTTATCACCTTCCAACCTTTATCGCCCAAATATAGGGCTAAAATTTTAATATTTTGTTAGGTTTAAAATAGGTATAGATTGCAAATTTCTTTGCATAATATTTTATTGTTTCCGGAAACCCACCACTGTGCTAAATTTCAAAGCTGTAGCTCGATTGGAAGTGGGTAAGAAATCGATCTCGAGATTTGAGGACACGACACTCGAGTTGAATAAAAGCTTATAATAATAAAAGTGAATGTGTGTTTGTATTTTGAAGCTTTTCAAAACAGACTGTTGGATTCAGAGTTACCAAATTTAGGGGAAACATACTTTGGAGGATGGGAATTCTTGAAGATGCTTTTTTCACTAATTAGTTTTTAATTAATTAAATTAATTTTTAATTAATTACAAAGCAAGCGTAATTTTGACGATAACTCTAAAAAAAATATTGCACAAACATGATTTTTATATCATCTTAAACTTTAAAAATCATCTTTTCAATAATACAAATCTGTCATGCACTTTTTTACTTTCTCGTATACGAAATATACAAAGAGAAAGTATTGTAATCGTCAAAAAATTCGAACTCGAGATTTTGACGAATCTCCACGTTTTAGACCTCCCCGAGTCCGAAAAACACAATTTTAGAATTATGTCTGTGTATCTGTCTGTGTGTGCGTCTGTCTGTGGACACGATAACTCGAAAACTATTAGAGCTACGGGGATGAAATTTGTTATGTGGTCTTTAAACATAATTTGTAGGATTCTATCAAATTTTGGACAAAATCCGTCAACGGGAAGTTGTCTGTCTGTATGTCCGCGGTCATGTGAACACTATAACTCAAAAACTTGAATAGCTAGATGGATAAAATTTGGTACACAGTTTTATCGTCATGAATGTAGGCCCGTATTAAATTTTGGGCCAAATCCGTCAAAAAGGGGCGTTCAAATTGCATATTCAATTTCTTTTAATCCGATTCTCATGCGCAAAGTACTGGTAGCAATCTGTTATTGTTGTAAATTTTATTTACAACAATAAATAATGTTCTCAAATATGAATTGTAACAAATTTTTTATTGTTGTAAATAAAATTCAAACCGATCTCATTATTTCAGCAAATCTTTTATTTACGAGCTTTTGCAATTGTTACGATTGTGGTAGTATAAATTGTTTCCTTGGGAATTCAATTCCAAAGCAGAATTGTCGCTTTAGTATCCATTTCATTGCCTATTTTATCTCACCTGCTTCAAAGTAATATTTTTTTGAAACGTGGCAATAGATATTTGATTTCAGGTTTGTTGGTTTGTTTCACTTTCTCGTATACGAAGTATACAAAGAGAAAGTTTTGTAATCGTCAAAAAAAAATTCGAACTCGAGATTTTGACGAATCTGCACTTAGAAAGTATACGAGAAAGTTTAGGGGAGACAATATTTTCCATTGCTGTGATGAAATTCACATAATTTTCACTGTTTCATCAAATATCTTTTTCTTTCATTGTTAAAAACTAAGGGTAAGAAAGTGCTGCTCATTTTTTACACATTGAGGAGGTTTCATCGTAAAGCAAACTTTTATTGAAGTTTTGAAGGATTTTTTTATAATTATAATCAAGGCTATCTTAGATAACCTTAATTATTAATTAAGATCATAATTATGGTTAATTAAGATTAGATTAGTAGTATAGTTAATAATTATAATTAAGGATAGCTTCAGAAGTAAAAAATGACGAAAAAATTTTTATAGTTTGCCCATTTCTAAACACTACGGTTCTTTGCTGCAATATTAAATTAATGCATAAAAATAATATTGCTCTCTTAGACTGTAATCTTACTTCTTCACAGTAGAGCACTGAGGGTTTTTTTTTTTTTCCCATTTCAATCAGTAAGCAAAACTCTTCCAAGATATTAAGTAAACTATGAAATATATTTGGCACAAAACTCTAATAATGAATGATTCTAGGTACTTACTATCCTTACATTTTTATGAACATGTTTCAATTCAGGAAACAAACTACAGGAATAATTGAACTTTCATTATTTCTTGTTTTACATCAAAGCTAAAATGTTAAGTGAAATCGCAGATCTATAATTAGGGAAGTGCATGAGCATAATGAAAGAATTGGGGGCAGATAACATTTTAATTTAGGACTATGTTCCTCCCATTGGGGTCTTAGGAAAGAATTTGATTCACACGCCAAAACACCACATAAAACGGTGTGTGGGAGATCCTCTATATCTCGGTAATTACATATGTTAAAACATAACTAATGTCTTATTTTAGAGATAAAGGGTAACAACAGAAGTTACAAAAAGAAATTTGAAAATCGGGAAAGAGACACATGAGTAAAGTAGTCCTATGTCTTTAACATCAGCAGCTGTTTGAAAAAAGACAGCCTCCCGTCATTTTTTTATAAAATATTTTCCGAGAACCAATATGAAATTCATAACTTTTTTGTATAAATACTAGTCTACTAATTTTAATTTTTGTCTTACAAAATGAAAATGTATAATTAATAAGTTCACATCTGTAAACAGAAGAACACATAGCAGACAACACGATTTTTTTAAATATTTTATTATAAATATACAACAAATGAAACATGGAAAATTTACAATAAAAATATCACAGCAAATATCAAGAATTAAATACTTTTGATTGTTGTTTAATGAAATCTGCTGTCACAGCCACTTGCTGAAAAAGCTCCTTTTCATTTTTCCTAGAAGAAGAATTTTAATTATTCATAAATACTTAAACAGCAAAAGAAAAACTCGAATATTTTTGAAAACATTTGCAGTAAAAATTCGATCTGTCTGGACCAGGGCTGTGACAGATATCCAAAATCTTTTAATACATATGTAGAGTAATGTGATTTTACTGCTGGCATGGGATGAAAATGAAATCCTTTTAAAGTGAATAATACACATACATATTGTACTTAATTTTACAAAACGATCAATATAAACTGCAATAGTAGTAATGTAGAGAAGTATTATGTATAAACCTATGTTAATTTAAAATAATCTGGTATCTCCTTCTATGTATTTGAAGCCCGAGCCTTAAATTTCAGATGATGACGAATAACAGAAACTGACGATTAAATTAGAGATGGTTAATCAAAGTTTTAATATGCTACAAAAAGACAACTGGAGCTAGTAGACTGAAGATGCAAATTTGCAGTTTGCATCTGCAGTTGAACCTCAGCATTTATTTCAAAACTTTGTTTGTTTCAGAATATTTTTCAATTTTTCTGCTGACAGTTCATGATATTCTCCACTAATTATAAATAAAAAAAAAATGTATATCCTCTCGGAACTGTACAGATAAGATTGTTAGATTTAGAGCAATGAATTTTAGCACAAATATACTTTGGAGAATAAGAATGTGTGCCTCAGAATAATTTTTAAAAAATTTTAATTGATTAAAAATTAAACAAAATTTTGGCCACTTTTGCAATAACTTCGAAAACATTATTGCACAAAAATTATTTTTACTCTATTTTATATTTGAAAGTTTATCTTTCTATACTAATTTAATTGTTGTGCAAATTTTACCAAATATTTAAATATAAATTTGCAACAATACTTTTCATTATTGCAATGATGGTCAAATCGATTTCATTGTTATGTGGTTGTTATGGTGTTATGTTTCATTGTTATGGTGTTGTGCATGCTAGAGCTTTATTAATCTTCTGTCTAATGTGATATTGTGCTATAGCTTTGAACTGTGTAATTTGCATCTTTAGTTGTTCCATTTCTGTTTTAATTTTGTTCTCCGATATGGCAACAGTCTTCTGCCATTGATATGTATTGTTGAGTTTTGTGAAATAAATTGCTTAATACGTTCCTAAGGTTTCTTCATTGTGTTAGTTCTTGTTTTATTTAGTGGACGTTAAGGTTTAACGTCTTGTAATATGCTTATGTGGTAGGATGAAATACTATGGAGTCGGGTAACTCTTCATTCGGCCAGTTACTTCAAATCGCATATTTTTCCTCTGTTGAAATTACACAAAGTATCCTCAGATTTTGGCTACCGACTTCAATAGATTATCTTTTTTGATGATGACAATTTTATTAGTATGATAATATGTCTCCAATTTTTTAAAAATAATTCTTGAATATAAGTCATAACATTACTTAAAAAAAACTTTTACATTGCTTTGCCTATTTTTTTAGTACTACGGAAATAATTATTAAATCAGTTGTAAGTTAAATCCTATAACTGAAATCAAGATGTCAATTTCTAATTCCACAAAGTATGAGGGAAAGTGGAAATTAAAAATATGAGCTGCATGAGGCTCAGCACAGAAAAGCTTGAATATGTGCTCGCAATTGTTTAGCACACACAGCAAGGCATCTCTTAAATAAAAGGCATTCCTAAAGCTAAAGAGACCCTATCTCATCCCTAATCATAGGGGGAAATTATTAATTGGTACTCATCTTGTCTCTTTTTTCTCCCCTCCCTCTTGCCTTATCTAAACTCTTTTTTTTATATCATTTCCTTTTTATATTCAGAGGAAAATACACATATGGCTTAGTAGTGCTACTGAATTTTTTTTTTCATTATTTTTTTTATCTCATTAGCAACAAATTATTCAAATAAAAATAAATTCTTGATCATCGTAGGGGAGGATACTTCAGGATATATATTCCGTCCTGATTCTATTTCTATTCAGTTCTATTTCAGGATACTTTTCTTGACCATCCCTAAAGCATTAACAGAGTAGAGGAGTTAACAATTTAATAAAATTTAAGAGCATTTTTTGGATAGAGGATGTATATCAGCCTTCGAGAAATATGTTTTGCAATAGTACTGGATTTTGAGTAGAGGAGCTGTCACAGCAAAGACATCTACAGAATATAGAGTGGACAACTTTTGTGTATATTTTCAACTTATACTATACTAAAAAATAACTGTCCATAGCTATTATAATATTTAAGATAAAATAAAATTTAAAACTGACTAACTTCTCTTTTTTACGTTTTTTCTTTGGTGGAACCGTCTCTACAGTACTAACCAGTTGATCTTCAGACAAAATGGGAGAGCCTGGCAATAACCTTACATCATCTGCAAAGTACATATTGTACATATAAAAGTTATTCAAATCGGAGTATAGTAAAAAAACTAAAACAAAAAAATTAATAGGAATTTCAGACAGCTTACCATAAAATCATTTTTAAAATTTGCTAAAGAGAAAAGTAAACACTAGTCCAAAAGCATACTATTCTCATTTTTTAAAAACAAACTTTCTTCCTCTTTTATTACAAAAAAAAATTCATATTTATAGCAAACTAGCAGTACATGCACGGAGTTGTCCGTGAAATCAGGAGTTCAACAAAATGGGGAGAAAAAAAATTGCCTACAATGACATGAAAAAGTTTTGAAAAAAAGAATCAAAACAAAAGATGCACATTATTGATTTTCCCACTTATATTTCTTTGCGATAATGACATTTATCAAAACAGAAATGTATATAATATTGAGTTTACCCACTTCTTTTTCTTTTTGACAATGACGCCAATGTAATGACATCACCTGCTGGAAGGAATTGGATTATAGAAATGCATGCTGGGAATGAAAGAATATGACGTCACCTGCCGCAAGGAAGGTCATGCACCAACCAATGAAATTGCAACAATGCATTCTGGGATCGTCCAGAGAAACGCTCACTGTTAAATCTTGCTAGCAAAAAAACTGTTTGAACTGATCAGGGAAAAATTAATTTAAAAGAAACAAAAAAGAAATTTTAACCGTTCTTGTTTTAAATCTGACAGAAACGTTCCAATTATAAGCTAAAAAAAATGAAAATTATAGAGATGTTAGAACGTCAGATGCAAGAATTTGAAGAAATCCTTATTAAAAATTACCATAAAAGTGGTTATCTTTCAAAAATTTCTCAAAATTCAGTAAATTATGTTAGACGTACAAAACATTAGCTCACAAACAAAATTCATTAGAACGGAAATCGTTTGTTCTTTCCAATGGTGTAACTGCTTTTTTCGTACAATTATTCGAAGCCATGTTATTGAGAAGTGAGTGTGAAAAATCACCCAAAACAACACAAAATATTAAATAAAAAATTTTCTAGATTAAATTTTAAAATTCTGGCTTCAAGGTGCAATAAGTCACCATTACGACTACCTGTATGCCAAATTTCATGGCTGTAAGTGAAATAGATTCGTCTGGACATCACAGACATGCACACAAACATTGCCTTTTATAAGTACAGAAGATTCTTTTTTCCACTCATGACCCCCTCATTACAATCTGAAAATTTTTTCCTGAAACTGAACCCAACTACTCATATCAGTGTAAACAAATCAGAAAAATGAAGCATTTATTAATGATAAAGTAAGATGTTTCTTTGTAAAATATTAATGAAATGCTTTAAATTAATATGTTTTTCTGAATTATTTTGATTTCTTGAAAGAAATCAAAATAATTTGGAAACTGAAGATAATATTGAGGACCTTGAAAGAAATATTAATGGAGATGCTTTTTATGACCCCAAAATTTATTCATGTAACAACATTTGGGACCACAAACAACAAAATTTTTAAATCTATACTTATAAAAGGCAATGTTTGCATGTGTGTGCATGATGTCCAGATCAATCTATCGCACTTACAGCCATGAAATTTGGTACACAGGTAGTCATACTGGTGACTCAATGCACTTCGAAGCTACAATTTTTAAATTTAATCCATAATTTTTTTATTTAATGTTTCGTGTGGTTTTGGGTCATTTTTGGCACATTTAAGGCTGTAGTACCTTTTCTAATGATCATTGAAAAACAGTTAATGCACCATTGGATAAAACAAACAATTTTTGTTCTAATAAAGTTTGATTTGAATTTTTAACATAATTTACTGAATTTTGAGAGTTTTAAATAATAGTCATTTTTTATTTATATTTTTAACTTTCAAATCTTATTTTCTTGCATCCGACTTTCTAATAATACTATCATTTTCAATTTTTTTAGATATAAACCGGAATATTTATCCCTGTTTTAAAACAAGAATGGTTAAAATATCTTTTTTCTCCAATTTTCAATTAATTTTTTTATTGATCAATTCAAAACATTTTCTCTTGCATATCCAAATTGAAGAAGCTTTCGTCCGACCCAAGGTTACTCTGAGTTCCCAGAATGCATTTCAACTATCCGATTGGCTGGCGGTATCAAACGATAGTCATGTCATACTTTCTATCATTTTATTGCGTCAGCTAATCTTAATTACTTCATTTTACTGATCCAAGAATCATTTGATTTGTTTGTTTTATATGTTTGATATTCGTGCATATATGCTGATATCTCTAGTTAAAAGAAAGTTCCTGCATGTACTTTAACTAAAAATTGAGTACAAAATCAATAATATATATATATATATAAATATATCATTATGCCATGGGCAACGCCATGTGCGTACTGCTAGTAACACATAAAAATAAAACAGAACAGAAACAAAAGCATATGTGAACTCAACAAATTTCAAAGACAATTCTTAGTTTCATTAAATTGCTAGATGTAAAAGATAATATACCATTTTATAGCAAATAGTAAGCAATCAAGTTCCATTCTCAAGAAACAATAAAAAATATCATTCATATATCAAAAATATTGAAACTCAAATAATGACAACAGATAATTTTGATCTGAAAAACTGACTTAAAAGTTAAGGAAAAAAATCTAAAAAAGAAAAGAATTGCGAAATTTTAATGGAATTCATTCAAAAGAAAATTTAGAAACACATAATCAAATTTGCTGAAATGGAAAGGAAAATGAAGTAGATTAAATTAACAAAATATCATACCAATCTCAAACTGAATCAAATCATCCGTCTCTGGAGGCTTCTTAACTTCTTTTATGTGGCTAAGAAAGAGAAAACATTAATTTTAAATACATATTCTAAACAAATGATATCTGCTACACTACACTAAGTGCACACAAATCATATCAATCATTAGCTAACATGGTATTAAAATCAGCTCATGGTACTATGGGAAGAGAAATGAATTTTCTTACAATTTTTTAGATTACATAAGGAATGTAGGAAAAATATCACAATATAGTCAGAACTTGCCAACTAATAAAGAATCCACAGTTCTTTTTTTACTATATTCAGGCTTCACCAAATTAAAAATCATTTTACATACAGAAACTTTAACAAGGCCAGATTTTGTTTATCACAGCCACAAGTACAATCGTCTAATGTAGACTGATTATAATAATGTTTACAGAGCAAAAAAGTATTTTCATTTGCATTATTGCTGGTATATATTATATTGCCACTTAACAAGCATCACCACCTATCTCAATGGTCCACATATTCCTACCAGACACGAGACCACATGTTCCTACCAGACGTGAAAAAAATTTCAAAAATTTTCGATATTGGTTGTGAAAAATTGAGTATTTTCTTCCTCTTTAAAATTTCAAAAACTTGAGATAGGTGGTGGTGTTTGTTAAGCAACAATAATTTTTTTTTTCTTTTTTCTTTTAGGATATCGATTGTGAACAAATATTTGCAGTTTGTTAAATTCAAACTGGAAGTGAATCTCACTTTCCCCATATAGCAGCAAAAGTGAATACAAATTACAAAACTCAAAGCATACTATCTTGGGGAAATTGCACTAAAAATACAATCTTGCTTGTACAACATAGTCAAAAGAAAAAATAGTTGATTTTATAATTTTATAGAGATGAATTCGCCTATGAGTTAAATCCTTGAACTGCAATTAAAATGGATGTTGTAGCTAAGGAATATAAACCATGATTTCAAATGGATTTCTCTTTAATAATCTAAAAGATATTAGCTTAATTCAATTAACGAGCAAAATTTATCAATATAATTTTACAATTTACAAAAGATTTTTTTTTTAAATTAGAATGAATCAGTTAGGTTTAGGCCAGGTGCACACTGCACATGGAGTTGTGGAATTATTTTGTCTCTCCTAAGAAGTCTATGCAATATATGTAGAAACACAACAGCTTGGTAACTTTTTGTTCTAAAGGGTGTCGGCCAAAAATACGGCAATGAAACTTTTTGCACATCCATTTTCAATAATGAAAATTTGTTGATATCATTCCACCAAAATGAAAACTTCAACACAAATGGCCACTCGTTGTGTGCATGCTCTTTAAAACCAAAGCAACAAAGATCAAATAGTTCCACAACAAAAAGTCACTCATGTGTTCTCAGGCTAAGGATACAAATTTTATTAATCAATATCATAGATTAAAGGGATTATTTGATTAAAGACAAAGGAACTGAGAAACATTAGCATCAGTGAACTGCAAAATATATGATGAAATAAATAAAAAATTTGCTTTCCATATAAACTACAAAATAATATATACAAAAAAAATCATTGCTTATAGAAAAATACTTTCTCATGTCAGTTTGAAGACAGCTGTAATCAAATTTAAATGTCAGCACAAAATGTCACTTTTCTAAAAGTGCAACAGCCACGAAAATGCACACATTTGAGTGAAATATAGCAATAATTCACTGTAAAAAAAGGTCTAAAATCAAAACTTTTATGACATGTAACTGGTCATATTGACAATTCGTGCATTTCACATTTATTTAGATTGCTCTTGAACTAATAGAAAAGTACCCAAAAATCAGTTCCACAAAAACAAATTTCAAATTAGAACCACAAATTTTTACTAACCTTTCTAAATATTCAAAAAGCTTTTTGGACAGAAAATCTCGAAAACCTTTATCATTATCTGAGACTCGCTTTTCTTGAGAAACACTATTTTAAAAAAGAACATATTTATCACAAAGATTCACAAAATAAACAATAAATAATATCTAATATATTTATCATTAAACAGGCATGCAATCTAGTCAGTAATACCCTGTAGCTTATTCTGTTCAGACTGCTGCTTTTCACATTTTGAGTATTCCCAACAGCTGCATAAATAACCAATATATATGCCTCATTAACCCCTTAACAGTGGGCCCAAGCAACATTGTTAGCATCGAATAATCAATTCAACTAATAATTTAAAATTAATTCATTCCTAGGCATTATAATTTGATATATAAAGTATATTGAATCCATAAACATCTCAAGTGTTCTGTAGACTCTTAGTTCAAGTTCAAATAATACAACAAAACCTTTCCAAAAGTAGAAGACGGACTAATTAGATAGCAGAGAAAACTATAGTAAAACCCCGGTGTAACGAACCCAGGATATAACAAACCCTCAGCTTTAAAGAAGTTTGCAAATGGTCCCAACCCAACTCTTATGTCATTAATGTACAGTAGAAGCCCAGTAATCCAAAATTCTGGATAATCCGAGCACCTTTTCTTAATTTTCGAAAATGTTTTACTGAAAAATGAAGGAAAAATAAAAATTACGAATCAGAAATAAATCTAATGCTTATTCCTAACTGAAAAGAAGTATTTGAAGTGGTCTTTAAGAATGAATACAGCACCTTACTTAGTAGAAACAAGCTCAGATATTTTCTTTTTACCCTCAACTTGTTTGTCACTGTGCCATGCAAATCGCTGCATGCTCTTTCCGTACGCTTTCGCAAAACACCCAGAGTCAATACTCTACTGCATTTGGTATATCAAGAGTATTTTACCAAATTGACCAAATAATCTGAATTCCACGGAATCCGAATAGAGGTCAGCCCAATTAGTTCAGATTTTAAGGATTCTACTATATTTTCAAATGCCTGTAAGGAACTTCAAAAGAAGGAATTTGAATATAGCAAACCAAAATTCACTTTTTTCCTTTCTGCCAGCTCTCTCAGAATCATCTGCTCCTCTCATTCCATGGGGGACTTTTTATCCACCAGCTTGGCCACACAAGCCGCAGTTAATCAGCTCACCTCTTACTACCTCAATAGAAAACTGTACGAACAATAACCTCCCTGTGATGATCATTTTCAATTTGTCACCCAGTGTGACAATTGGCGGGTCGACAAAGGAACAACTATCATTCAACTGTCGTCCTTTGTACTCCAGGGGAAATGTGCATCCATTTCCCTTGTGTCTGACAAAACTGCTAAGAGATGAGGTACATAGGCCACAACATATTCTTTAATTCTATTTGCTGAATATTGTTTGAGTTATTCACATTGTATAGATTTAAAATTGGTAGTGTTAGTAAACAGACAGCTTTTTCCATCGAGGATTACATGAAAGTTATTAAGATAATAGAAAACAGTGAGAGTCAATCAGCTGTTTGCAGAGAATTTTCTCTTTCTAAATCCACAGTTGGGACCATTTGGAAAAATTGTAGCATGGTAATCTCATCCTACGAGAAAAATCTGAGTGGTATCAAGAAGTTGCGAAATGCAAGTAAATTAATTTCACTCCTTAACTTTTTAAAAATAAATATTTACTTTAATTTATTATAGCCCATAAATAATTGAAATTCAGTGCAATTAATATGTTCAACATAAAAATGTGTTTAAGGATTATAGCACATTTTGTGTAGCAAATATCTGAAAAATCGGATATAGTGAACTTCTGGATCAGTCTGTTGAGGGTTCATTATAACGGGATTTGACCGGAAAGATTTGTTAAGAAGTTAAAATAACAAAATCTTATCCTTATGATAAAAAAAAACAAGAAATACTGTCATTTTCTTTGGTTTTATAAGATGGTATAGGTATATACTACAACAACAAAAATCAATGCAAAATGCAATTAAATTATTTTTGAATTTTCACAGTATATCTCCTAAACGTCAACTATGAACCAAAATATCCCTTAGATTATAAAGCTATTGTATTAATAAATGAAGAAGTAGTTAGGTCAATAAATGGCCTGGAATTATTTTAAAATAGTATAAGTACAAAAAATGATGCAAGAAAATAGATAGAAAATATATACAATGTATTCTATAATTACTCCCAATCTTTAACCACTTAAGGACATAACCCAAGTTAACTCGTTTTAAATACCGTAGATTTCAAAATAATTCTGTCCTTAAGCGGTTAATAAAAATCTTATCACGAACCAATTCACTAAAACTAAAATATTATATTTAAATAAATTAAGAACACTTATTTAAAAGACTCGAACTACAACAAATTATTTAAAGAGTAATTTCCCTTCTGAATTATTTTTTTCAGTATTTATACAAATTAATCTTTTAACTGCAGAAGAAAACTTAAGCGATTCAATTCGGTTCCCAGTACTACCTGATCATGAATGATCCATCTTTATCTTTACAATGACACTCCCCTGTTTACAAAATGGATCATCAGAGCTCTCCCCTATTCTAAGACATAGTCACGTTCCAGGCAAACCCCTGTTCACGGTTAACTTATTGCATTCCAGAACAGTGATGGCAAGTAAAGGGGGCGAGGGGGTAGTAGCCCACCCACTTTTTTCGAGAAAAATTAAATTAATATTTTTTTTAGCTGTCCAAAATCATACAAAAAAGTGTCCACAAAGCTAGCCAATTTTGTAATAAAATTTTTGTTTTCTACACCCTACACTCCCAGGTACTTTTGGATGTCTGTAAATTTTTTGCCCCCTCACTTTTTTCACCAATTGCCTCATTAATTAATAATTTGCTCACTGTTGAGCAAAATTATACGAGTAGCTACAAATTATAAATGAAGGTATTTAATAAAGGCATATATATATATGTCCTTGGCAATTAAAGGTTTAATACCAGAGCAGCAACAGTAAAAAAATGAATTTTTTATTTAAAAATAATTATCAAAAAGTAAATTAGAGGAAAATCAGTTAGAAGGAAATGAGAATTTATCTATAAATTTATTTGAATTCTTAGGGGAGATTTCCTTTCATTTCCAAAACATATATACACTTGGACTTTTTTCCTAAACACTCCTCTTTTCAGCTTATATCTAATTGAGGAAAATTAAGAAAAATGAAATATTTAAAAGTATGTTATAAAGAATAACAAAATTGGTACTTTTCTATTAGCTTGGAACCAGCACTTATGTGGCATGGTCAGACACTTGTACGCCAAACTTAGCGAAAACAAAACGGAAAAGTTAACATAGTGCTTGGCAAAAACTGGTGACAATATTTTAGCTTGGCAACCACTGGTTCCATGCTAACAGAAAAATATCACAATTTTAACATAGGAAGTATCTTGAAATGAAGACAAAAAGTAGTAATAATGAAATAATTATAAAAGAATGAGAAGAAATAATGCTTCTTCTTTACATGGCACAAGGAAATATCTTCTTGACTATACCATTATTAGGAAACTTATAATGGTATAGTCAAGAAGATATAAGAAAAAGTCTGAAAAGAAACATCATGCAATCTTATGACTTTTATAACAAATATAAACAATGCATATTAAAAGTTAATAAACGTTACATTAATAAATAAACACACAAACTTTATGTTGTTCTAAAAAAGTAATTTAGAAACATACAAGTTTACTAAAGAAATAAAACTAAAAAAATCAACATTTTGCATCTTCTCTTTTCTATTATCAATCTAACTTCAAAGGAAATCTACACAAGGATTACTTTTAAAACTGATTTAAGGTAGATGTTAGAAATTCTGAATGATACAGGAAATATGTGTTCATTTCCTAAGTTGCAAAGATAAGTATTTCAAAGCCTGAACATTGTCAATTGCTTTCTAAATTCGAACAGAAAATTTCAGCCATCCTAATCTTGCTGAATTAAGCCTTCAAAACAATGATACAATGGATATTAATTACTTCCAGTGGCACATGATTACACAATTCTACATTTCTCAATTAAATTTTATTTAATTAATAATTTTTTAGTTTTTACATTGCATTTTTTATATTTTGTTTTGAATGTTCAGATATAACATGTTACGTAATGGCTGATATTACTATATATATTTTATGCTCTATTAAAAGGTTGCTTTGCACCTTAAGTGTAAAAATTGAACAAAAATCAATATGTGAATATTGATATATATAAGCACAGAAAAGTTACAAAGACTAAAAATCTGCAAATAATGTTTCAAATTTATCTTGATTTAATATTTGTTTCACCAATTTGTGATATACATGCAGTTTCCGGTAAGCTTGACTAACAAATAAGATGAATTAGAAATTTATTTAAAAGAAATTGTAATATTTTTTTTTATTCATAACTATTACGTATGCTGGCTGCAAAAAAATATTTTCACATGAGGATCATGACTTTGACATGTTTTATAATAACTCTAGCTACATACATCATTTTTTTGGTTGATCCCGACTTGCCAGGAGAGAGGTTGAAGGGGTTTGGAGAGGGGCAAAGTTTAGTATAAAATTCTAATGCATGCCTACCAGCAACCCTTTTTCAAAACACTAGCATAGAGTTCGAGGAAGTGCAAAAAAATCAGGACATCGGAATGCAAAGAAGATGCAATTTTTTTACTAATGTTTGGTAAATCAGAATTATATTAATGAAAAATAGAATAAAACAAAACTGCCAAAACTTTTGAGTTTGAGCTGGGCCCTGAATAAGGTGATTCATCCACTTTCTCATCTTCTTTTTCAGTAGATGCTTTTCAGACAAGATAATTTAAATCAGAAAAGTTCCGTCTTTTTAAAAAAATTTTATCAGAATTCTGGACAGGATAAAACAGAATTCGCACTGACTTTCAGCAGTGCTTTTAAACTGATATGGACAGCTTCCCTCTTTTAGCTCTCCAAAGAGACCTTTATCATCAAAAAAAAATTATCTGCTGCAGCCGATATGCCAGGCAGACATGCAGAAAATTCTTCCATTTTAATCGAAAAATTTTCACGAATTTAATTGCTCTCTCATCAGATTCACTGGCATAAAACCATATATCTTGCAAATCTGGATAATAGTGCAGACGAATGGTAACCATATAAGGTAAGTGCTCCAGTAGTGGGCCACGTACCAGTAGTGGGCCACTTGAATTTTTAAGTTGAAAAACAAGAAATTCCAACATTCCAATGAAATAAGAGATCTGCCTCTGGTAGGTTGAAACCCTTATTAACTAAATACCAAAGGCACAGCCTTTATTTCCTGTTTAGTTAGGAGCTAGAAAGTTTGTTGTTGAAGTCGGTCTCTGAGAGAAGCATTTTTAGCTCATTCTTAGTGATTTCCTTAAGAGGTAACTCTTCATTCAACTATTTTTTAACATACATTCTATTTGTTTTTAAAATGAATTGTTATTGGTATTATTTGATTATATAATGAATGTATTATAAACTATCTTTAAATTAAATAATATTGATAATTTATGGATAGTGAAGGGTGGCCCACTTTTGGATCAATGTTTTACTAAATGCTCCAGTAGTGGGCCTAGGGAGGCCAGTACTGGAGCACATGCTTTCTCTCAAATAATCTGTTTTGGTGATGTTTAATAAGAAGGTTATATCTTGTAAAGTCTTTTTATTTAATTAGATTTGATTTAATTTTATCAAAACCAATAGTGGGCCACATGGCCCACTTCTGATACATCAATGGTACACTAATGGAACATTCCGACCAATTACTTAAATAATAAATATTTTATACTACACTTGAGGAAAAGACTGATATTCAAGAATTAATTGGGCTCTGTAACGAGGCAGACAATAATAACTATCGCATTGCTGGACCATCAAAAAATATTCCATCACCATTTAAAAGGGCTCTTTTCTGGCTGTATAGGGAAGATGATAAAAGAAAAATAGATTTATTCAACATAAAATATTAAGATTTAATATCCATAATGCCCCAAACAGAACTTAAAATGAAAGATCAATAATTAGCATATACCTTTAATAAAAAATTGGCTGTTAGAGAAAAAAAATGTAAATCTCATGTGACTAGAATCTATAAATAAAAGATTTCACCTATATCAAGCCATTTTTATTGCATTATTTATAGTGTATAATGTTAATGTATTGTTATTATTACTATATATAACGATTTTATTCTTTTTTCGTTGGCACAATTGACAAATCTGGGTGGCCCACTTTTGGTATGCCCACTACTGGTACATCAAAAGTTTGCTATGCCCACTTCTGGTGCATAGGAGTGATCTAAGTTTTTAAAAATTATATTACAATTATTTTGATATTTTAGGTGATTATTATTTTAGATAAAACTTTGAACAACCATAAAAAAATACAGATTAGTGAAACTTCTCAAAAGTTTAGATGATAATTGAGGAAATACCCTTAAGTGGCCCACTACTGGAGCATTTACCTTATATATACCTGTGTTTAATTTGAATCCGAGTTGAATCGGAATGAGCTTAAAAAATTAGCCAGAAAAAGAATCGTTTTCTGAATCCGATAAGTTCAATTGTTAGGTGTCATTTAGTATAATTCAAAAATATGTTTGGATAATTCATTAATGAAATCCACAAAGAGATTCATTTCATATTTAAAAATAGGCCTTCATTACAAGAAGAATATTGATAAGTAGTGGCGGTGACTGAGTGGCAAAAAACTTAGAGACACCTAAAAGTACCCTGCAGTATAAGGGGGGAAGAAAGTTAAAAATATAGTTGCAAAATTAGTTAGCTTTCTTAAACACTATTGATATTTTGTAATTCCTAGTTTTAAGCAGGTAAAATGAACTAAAAAATTAATTTTTCCCGCAAAAAGTGGGGGGGGGGCGGCCTCCTAGAGTCGTATAAAAAATAAATAAATTTAACTTATGCTTTTCAGGCACAGTAAAGAAAATGCATACCTCCCATTTTGAGATTCGTCGTTCTCTTTATTCGGATCTTTAAATATACCAGTGAAACGAGGATCAATTGCTTCAGCAAATTTACTTCTAGAATCTTTCTTTTTCCCCATTCTCTGTCATTCTAAATAATCAAAACATTTGTAATGAATTTATTTGCACACGCTGAGCTGTTTGTTTACTTCGCAGTTACAGCTATATGAAAATTAACTGTAATATATTATGTTGCCATTCAAATTAAGTTTAATGTTTTCTATTTTGCATTACATTTTATTTGACCTTTGATATGGCAACCAAGATCAGTTATGATTAATACAAGGAAGGCCGAAATCTTGGGTAGCGTTATATATAGGCACCGCCTCAGGCTAATAGGAACTGCGGAGTCTTTTCTGAGCCCTGAAGCGACAAACATGATTGATTATCCAGAGGGCGCTGGCAGCAGATGCGCACAAATGGAGTTGTAAGATTTGGCGCTTACGCACACTTTCCTTCCCTATTGGAAATGAAATTATCCTGTTTTTTTACAAGTCCAATTTTGTGATTGTTTTCACAGATCGCACACGACTGCTAAATCTATGCTTCCGTCCACGAAATAAATTTTTTATACGCTTTCTGAAATACATATATCTTATATTTTTTTAATTAAATAAAAAATTATATATTGTAATTAAATAAATTTTATAATTTATTTAGTTCTGAATCTGCTTTCTGAAATACATATATCTTATTAATAATTTTTTAATTAAATAAAAAGGTTTATATTCTATAAAAGTATATATTGAAGCAATCAAAATATTTATTTGTTAAACAATTTATATAAATATATACTGATATGTTATTCTGAGATTGTCATAAAAGTCAAGTATAATTGCTTAGAAATGTTAGGAAACACCAAATAGTGTGTTTTTAATTACTGTGAAATTAACTTCGATATAGCACTTATTTCTACTTCACCTTCAGTTTTTAAAATATATTTATATTGTGAATTATTTGTGTTGTAGAATTATATTTTGTTGTATGCTTCTTAGTCAGGAAATGAAAATTCTATTCGCTATAATAATAAAATAATACACATTCGGGATTAGCAGTGGTATAATTTCCACGTTTTATATAGTTACCGGCCAAGTGCATAAATCTTTACCAGTTATCCTTAATTGTGCAGCATATCATCATAACTGCTATCTATGAGCATACAACCTTACATATCAGTTTTCATATTGTTGCACAAAATCTTACCGTGGGTGTATGGTGTAAACAGTCCAACACGCAGGATAATGGAGAATGAAGGTTTATTTACAAATATGCCGGAAAACACGTAACACAGGTACAGGAATCAATAGTCCTTGCACAGATTACCAATGTAAATAGACAACAATTCACGGGTAATGACAGTTCAGTCAGCAAATATCT
>BGPR01019355.1:0-29419 GCA_013235015.1 Araneus ventricosus
AGAATTGTTCAATTTATTCCATTCTCTTACTGTTTTCCATTAATAATATCTGTATAAACCGACAAAAGTACTGATATATTTACAAAATGGTAATACATTTGAGAAAAAATCGCCAATTATGATCACTAAAAAGTATTTCAGATTCTGTCAGAAGATTCTACTGGTTCGATGAATCATAAATTTGCTAAACCTTTAAAGCAAAATACCATATTAAAATTTTATTGTTTTTGAAGGATGCTATAGTATTTTCGTATATAAATATCGATGCTTTCATTTGACATCAATTTGATAATAATCCAACCAATAAGCTGAAAAATCTTTTGAACCTGAATAATGCCTGAGAATATATTAAATGTTTATATTTCCACAGTGACGTGTAAATATTATATGACATTTTGTTTCTTTAACCTGTAAGGATTTGATACAGAAATTAACCTTCAACAAGCTTGATTAGAAGACCTTGCATTGAAAGGCCATTTGTTTGTTGGCAAATAGTGTTTCTGTAAGAATTTCTCTGTTATCTCGGAAAACATAAGGGACCCCAGCCTCTCCTCCAGCCTGATAAAGTTTAAGGCTTATGTATATGTGCTGAATTGCTGACAGATAGATGGAGAGCAATTCACTGCTATTCTGAATTATAGCTATGAAATGAGAGATCTTCAAAGCTTTAGCTGAAATATCAACTACTCAGAATCTATTACTAGAAGAAATAGAAATGTTGATGTTGAACTAATAGATTATGTCGATTTGAAAGAAATTAGATGAATTAATGCTATATTTTTGAATTTAAAGTCTGAGTTAGAAATGAAAGAAAATGCTAAGATTGACTTCACTAAAAAAGGGAGGCAAAATTTCAAAAATAGAACTTTGCCTCGAGTATCTTTCAGTAAGCAAAGCAGGTAATGTGTTCTAGCCCTGGAAAGGTTTATCATAGAATAGAAACGTATTAATACCCATATGGATTGATTTCAGGTAATGTTGACTTTGAAAAGCCAATCTTTTCAAATACTCGGAAGCAGTTCTGGATCTTCTTCATTTAAATGTACAAACCTAAGAGATTTATCCAAAAATACTTTTTTACTTTAATTAAGAAAACCAGCACAAAAAAAATTTTTCCCATTTTGAAATTGTAATTTGCTTGTTTTGTTATGGAAACAGGGATAAAGGGCCTTAATGGGAAACCCCAGGTATTTTGGGTGTAATGATCACGAGGCTTAAATTTATGGTAGTGAGTCATGAAGCTAGGACAGTTATTTAAACTTTTCTCTGAGGTACCAGTCTTTCTATGCTTAACTGAATTCTAAATAAATATGAAAAATATTGAAAACATCACTGCTTCCCATTTAAGTTTAGAATATTAAAAATGTATATACTTTACACTATAAAGTAGATTTGACCGTAAAAAAATTTTTTCAGATTCTTCACATATTTACAGTCGCACTTAAATATTCTTGTGTGTCTTGAGAATTTTTTCTTTCTTCCCACTATTTCCTGTACTCATGATTTTAAAATGTTTCCAAAGAAAACGGACATTTGTCACTCTTTCTCAATTCTGTCTGGTGTTACATCAAGTCAGTAATTTTAAAAGTAAATAGGACACAGTTCTTATATGCCTCACGATTAGCCTTGAACTGCTGACCTCCTAATCTTATTGGTCGTGAGAGTTTTTTCCCTCTACAACTCTATTTTCTCTCAGTATTCTGTCTTCAGATATATGGAAACGCCTCTTTCTACTCACATCTCATTATTTGTTACGTTATAAAGTGTTAAAAAACAGGCTCTGAATAGCTAAGAGAATGAACTATGGAGGCGTCAGGTCAATCCTCTCCCTGAATCACCAATCAGTTATTCAAATAGTTTGGATGACCAGCCTTGTGATGCTAAATCATGTTTTTCCTTCACATGACCCGTTTCTTTTCTTCGAAAAGAAAGTGTTTGTCTTTACATAAAATAGTAAATTAAAATCTTCCCATAATAAGATTTAAAAGAAACATGGATTACTCTAAGTGTGTTTCGTGTTGAAATATCCAAAACTGCGAACAATTATGTGCCGCAATGCTCATCTGAGGTAAAATCTTAAAATAGTTCAGCAAATGCCGGGTTTTCATTTATAACAGATTGAACTGAATTTTATATAAGTTGACCTGTATTGTTTTGAAGATGTACCAAAGATCTACTCCTAATGCTCCACATGGATGAATAAAAAATTAATTAATGCAAATGCTGGATTTCTCTACTATTCAATGTATTGCCAAGATACCTTTCTACAATGCCTTCCAGCATGGTCACAAGCATCCAAAACAGCCTGCACATGATAAAAAAACAATATCAAGATGTATATTTAAACCAAAGATATGGATTAAAATTTCAAAAGAAAAAAAAACCTGATTTATCTCTAAACTGCAGAAATTTGTAAGATTTAAACGAACCAACCTATATATGTGTTAAAAAAAAATGTACGTGGTATATATTCGTCGAAATTTTCATTTAGATAATTTTTACCATTTCTGTCATTTTCAGAGGAACTAAATGTATTTACACCTCCAGAAATTTGAGAATTTTATTATGAAATCTATGAATCTCAATAGATGTATCAAAAAATTACCTTTTTATAGTTATTTTACTCAATTATTACACCATGTAAGAGATTTTGGTTTGTGTTAAATATGTGGATTTACATTATGCATTATGGAATATATTGAAAGAGATGAATCATGCAAGTTTAAGAGGAAATACGTTCAATGGCGTTTTAATGTAAAGTATGGGTATAATCTAGATTGAATTTATGCATTTGTCTTAGGGAAAAAGTATAATGATACTTGCTATATTTTATCCTGAATCCTTGTGAATCAGCTTCTTCATAGTCAAGGTTTATAGTTAGGGAGCATAGACTTTTCTTCTTAAATTTTCATTCTAGGGTAAATTACCCCAGTTTCTTTCTTTCAACAAGTTAGTACAGGGATGAAGAGTATATGTCCTTGTGCAGCTTCCTCAAAGTGAGTCTAGTGCTTGAAATCTAAATTCAGTCTATGTTAAACTGCGCTTTCATTATAAAAGATTTTTCGACAAATAATGATTCTGTTCATAAGACATACCTCATAATGTTGTAAATATTTGGAATTGTTACCCTTATCATAAATCTTTAAAATTATGTATTCTCTTGTTGAGCTTTAACTAAGAGATTCTTTACTATGAGAAATACATCACATTCTCAGAAACCCTATATAAACACTTTATGTTATGCATACTGATCGACGAATTTATTATTTTATATTTTATTTGGGATTGAAACGACACCTGTATCAAAAAGAAGAGACTGCAGAGACCCAGTCGTTACTTCATGCATCCTCATGTTCAAATGCAAGGTTCTCTGCCATCTTCAGAGCTCATTACAAATACTAAATTGTTTTGTCCAAGTGTACAAGAATCAGTAGGACAGCATCCTGAGCCACCAAAGCAAAACTTTGAAACAAATATATTGCCCAAGGTTTTCCTGAATTATTTAATCAAATGTTATTAAAATAGAATTGAAATTAGAAATTATTTTTCTTTCAGGTAATTAGTTTCAATGAAATTGAATACTTTGTATTTATATAAGCTACCACATCTGAAGATTTGAAAATCATCTTTTGTTTGGTTTGAATAGAAGGCAAAAAAGTATCTGTTTTAAATATTCGTTTTTTTTGACCTTATTCAAATAGAATAATTAAAGGTCAAGTCTGTTCATATATAGGCCTGCCTTTCGCAAAATTTGGGATATCTGATACAATGAACTCAAAACAGTTGTTCTGAAGTGGTTCATAAAATCGACCCATTCTTAACTTTGCAAAAGTATTCTATATCTTACTTAATAGTGTGATTATTAACTTTCGCACTGAACGAGTAGCCACATTCTATACAATAGAATGAATTTTTTTATCCGATTCGATAAAAACAAGCAAATAACAGAAGGTAACAGACCTCAAAACATTATGTTGTCTGTTGATTACATTCTTGGCAATAAATATGAAAGGTGCGCCTGCCAGGCGAAGATCTGCCCAGAAAACTTTCACAGCTGAAGAAACCTGGTTTTGTTCAAACGCGCAATGGGAAGTTTGAGGCAAAGGGAAAATTGATCCTGCTGAACGCCTGTCTGTTTTGTTGAGGTGAAATGCTGCTGGAAGATGGAATGGGCAACCATCTCCACTGATATCACTGCATTTAAAATGGTGGTCTACTGAAAATTTTGCCAGAAATGAGGAATGAGTGGTGTCCTTTCCTGCAGCTTGCTTCAAAACATTATGTCATTCAGGTTAATTGACCACCTGTGAGAAGGGGATGGGTGACTGCCTCCGCCTGTAGCCTCCCATTGGTCCTGCTGTTACGTGATGAACAAGGATCACCCCTTTAAAAGATACATAGATGCAACATAATCCAATGTAATGGAATTATGAGAAAAAAACCAAAGTCTACTTATATTTGTCATTAGTTTCATTAATTTAATAATATTAGCCTATAAATTAATTTTAAATGTATGTTAACCGTGCCAAAAGTTCTGAAATACCTTTCATTAAAAGTCGTGATTAAAAAATTATGCTATTTTGTAAATGAATCATGATTAACATTTAATACAGCCACAACCATATCATAGATATATCATAGGCATATGCAACCACCATTATACTTGAACGACGCAGATCTTGTGAACAGCAGGCGTCGCATTGATGAGGTGCATTGAGTTTTAGGTGGAACGCCACCAGCTAATTCTGCGAAACGACAGAGAAAATAGGGGTTGCAGTCGAAGTCCATAGTGGTGCTTCCTCCAGCTCCTCGCAGCCTGGTTCCAGCCGCCAGACAAAGCTTCAAAATCAGGAAACAGCGCGCCTTCGTCCACGTCTGAAATCGAACGCGCAAACATCGATACCGCCATGGTCCAGCGTAACGGGAATTGCATTTGCTCAGTCCCGTATTATTGCTTGCCTCTTTCTCAGAGTATTGTCCACTTAAGGCCTCCAAAATGATGGAAGTATTTGGTGATGCATTTCCTGACCATCCTCCTCCCCTGTTTTAAAACACGTTTATTCTTGTAGTCAAAGGTCAAGTGTCAAAACATATGGGGAACTTCAGCTAAATAGGTACACGAGTAAGTTTATTTGACCCCAAAATTAGAACTGAGAAGAATGTAGGCAAGGGTGCATTTGTATACACAAAACAACAGTCTTGAAAATCTCTATTACAAAATTTACTTTTTTCACAGCTAAGGAGTGATCAGCTGAGGCGAACTGATTAATCCAAAGCTGCATTTTTAGTGTGTTGAAATCAATGAGGGTTAATTATAAAATTAAATGCCAAAAATCTGATTCTTTTTCTAGGATGAACAGACTTTAATAGACCTTCATCGAGATTGTTTAACAAAGTAAATGTTCATCCCAAAATAATAACGAACTCTGAACAAGAATCTAACTGTGTTCTTCTTTTCTTCTGTGCTTCTGGCCTTTTGGATGTAGTCGTACCGGGTTGTAGAATAGACTCTGATGGAAGGCAAGAGAGATGTGGAGGTCATTCATGTCTCCTTTACTTTTAGTAGTAATGGTATGTAGTTTCCTTCCACATATACCCATTCACCTGAGAAATTCTCGGTTCTGAGCCTTGAGGTATATATTTTGTTAATGTGTGTTTGACATTTATTTTTGTGTTTCACTATTGTCATGAATATTTTCCATGATCATCTTGATGAACTAATGATCTTCGAGTTGAGTTTCATTGATCTTACTTGTAATTATATATCTTGTAATCAATGAAGTTTTATCGACATGTTGAATTTCAACCGCAAACATTTGTTCATCACTAATTGCCTGTATTACTAATTTATAAAAGTTTATGTGTTTTCCATAGTATTCATACCATTTTCAACACTTGAATTCAGAATCTTACCCCGTACTTAGTTGATAAGGATTTGAACTGAATATTCCTACTGCTGCCTTCATTTAAACACCGAGTCTGCCTCTCAAGAAGAAAGGGATCATATTCACAGTATTCCAATATATCTGTTCAGCTTCTTCATCAATCATTCTTTCTTGGGACTAATCTAATGAAATATTTCAACATCATCATGTAACGTTTGAAGTTCATGTTTTAATCTATTTGCACAGTAGAACTCTTCCAATGTGATTGCATGTCAGAGATATAGATTCAGTGATTTTATAGAATATTCCGAGTTTCAAAATATATATAATGAGCAACATTACTGCTTATAAATTCCAGTAAGAAAAAATATCTTCATATGTAAAATTATAGGTTAGTATGATATAGAAGAATATCTGTAGTGATGAAAACATTATTTTCAAAAGATAACCATCTAGGAAACCAAACCCTGTTTAAGCGGTTGGAAGAAGAAGCTAACTTTCACTGAATAGAACAGTTCATATAACAGGTCGAATAACTCTGAGAAAGGGTCTATATGATACCGCAAACCAAACGTCCAGAAAACTGTTGAGTTTACTTCACTTCTGAAGAAGTCTCTTCTGAATGATGTAGTGATGAATGCAGAAGAGCGGAAGGTAATTCCAAGACACAATGATACCTCAAACACTGCTTTCATATAATAATTTGAGTATTTGGAACATGAGAAAACTTTCTGCAAGTTTAGGGGCACCACATACTCAGACTCAAGCAGATGTTACAAGGAAAGTCTGAACTGTCTCTCATGGGAATTCAAAATTTCATGTATTGCCAAAGTTAGTACTCAAAGAAGACTTCCCTGTGCTTCAAATGTCTCTATACCTAAAAATTTTAATTTTTTTACTTTTCACAAATTTTACATATACCACCTTCTTCCACCACCGATCAAATCCTTCAGTATTAATAAATCAATAGAGAAAATCCTAAATTGTTAAAGACTATTCATAATCAATTAATTGTCGAATTTGTCTGATTTATTTTGTCTTAAGAATTCGTTGTTAGATGACAAAAGATAATAAGTGTATTTGTAAAGCTTGCTAGTATTACGCATGCTTATGAATTTGGAGTTTAAAAAAAAATTGGTAACGAGAAATCATAGAAAACAGTTTAGAAAGATATTATCAAATAAATTCTTAAAATTAAATTGAAAATATTAAAACATATATTCCTCTAATTGGTTTATTCATCTCTTTCGAAAAAATGCATTAAAAAATTAATTTGTTCTTTATTTCAATTTTGTTATTTACTTTGAAACCATAGGGAATTTTTTACCTTGTATGATATTTGAGCTTTATATTTTTTTTTAGAAATCTCTAGAAAACCTTCTGTTTCTGTAAAAAAGATGTATACTTTAAGACATCTAATTTTCCTGCGTCACATCTTCTAGCACTTGTAACGTGTTATGAGTTACTAAGAAGTGCACATTTGTAATATGTTTAGGAAAACCCATTGGAAAAGAATAAGAAAAATGTTTTGAAATTAATCTTGTTTCTTTTATCCATATTTCTGCCATTAACTGGTAGTTCTACCCAATCTAAGTCATATAGTTGAGCTTTTGCTGCCTTTTAATTAGCATAATCCTAATTTATACAAGACGTATACTTTTTTAATATCTCCTTCCTAGTCATTATTCTTCCACCGCAACGAGTTATAATTAATTGCGCACCATTTTCAGCCTTTAAACTAGAAAGGCTCATTAAAAAAAAGGCTGTAACTCCAAACTTGAAGTTTTGAAAACTTTCAGATATTGTAGAAAATTCAAAATTCTGTTTTATAAATATTTTGAATTCCTTAGCCCTTCTTAACATTAGTGTAGTATTTTCATTTAAAAAATAATCTGCTTCATTAAAGATGCATATGAACAAACTTCCAGGATGAAGTTGCATACTCTTAAGTAACAAATACATCAATTTTAGTTTCTCATGGAAGTTATTTTCCAGCAGGTTTCAATGAAACATATATAAAATAAAATAGAATGCATATTTTACACACTTTAAATAGGGCCTCTAAATTCACGAACTTTGCTGATAAAGAAACAGAGACATAATTTCTAGAATACTGTCATCAGCACTGTCAATATGTGATATGTTTATTTAAAGCAAAGAAAACATAAATATCTTTTAAATTTCCAAAACTGCTGCAATCTCTTTAGGAACCCATTTCTTCAGTTATATTCTTAAAAAATGATTATTTATATTGAGAAATTTTGAAAAGTTTATCAGAATTAACTAGTTGTTCGTTTCTACCCAGATGAGGAAACCCGCATACAAAAAAAATAAGATACCTTTTGGTTTTTTATATTTGTCGATAGAAAGTGAAAAGAGGAATGCACAATTATGGTGATTCTGGTGAATGAAGCATTTGTGCTCTTCCCTTCTGCTTGGAGCACTCACAAAGTAACTGAGGAAATGATTGGGAAATAGATCATATAATTGACCAAGAGCTAAATGAATATAATTCCATTCACCAAACTAATACTCATTAAATTCTTCTACTAAATTCTTTTGTCTATTAATGCAATCCCTACTTGTAGTATCTGCCCATTCCAAATTGGTCCCTGCAAAATAAATGGGATTGTTGGATAAGAGTGATTTTGGGATGAAGGCATTATCTGTCTCTTCAGTCCTATCAGGAACTAAAAACATTTGTGAATATCTCCCTAGAAACATTCTGTAAATTCTCCTTTCCTAAGAATTTGTTTATATTCATAGAATGAATTAAATAGGATCTTAGCATATCATTTTCATCCATAGAATTAATGTAAGCGCATGCTATTCAACCAAAAATGTCGGCATCCCGGTGCATTATTTCAAATACCGCAACTGTAACACACGCAAGAATTTTCTTCGGGTGGGTCTACTGACGTACCTAACGGTTTTGGAAACTGGACAAACATGGGTGAGCGTAAGCTACTCATACTTAAACCAAAACTAAATCTACTTCATGACATAACGTATTCTGCAACAAATGCGAGATTCAATTGAATCTAGAATCATAAAATGAATGGAAGAATGAGGTTATAGATGACGAGAATATAGATGATTGAAGAATTCTGTTTTGTAGAAAATGGGTGCATGTTGAAATATTCTTTCAGATTTCATTTGATGGAGTTGACAGGATATATTAGCACCATAACTTGCTACTGACAAAAACGCGCCATGCAGTCTCTTCCTCAGCAGTAGGAGCAAAGTAAATACTTGTGGTCCCTTTGATTAATTAGAATGGGTGACAATTTCACAGCTCAGTTGGTGCACCACAAAATTCAAGTGAAGAATACCTTTATATAAATAAACTGCACAATAAAGGCACTGAATAACTATACAAAAGATCTGAGAGCCTACTAGGCTTCACCCCATTGTATAGCTCTACCAGCTCTAAGTCTGAACTTAAGAGCAGCTGTCCGCCTTTTTTAGTCCGGCAAGGTAAAAGCATCGAACTTTCTCGAAGATTCGAAGTATCTCGAGAAACAGTCTTCGCCGATCCTCTCGAAACTTCGCGATTGCCAAACAAGCATTTGGCCCAAAATTTAGTTGCAAGTCGCAGAAATGTTGCCTCGTCCCAAAATCGAAGATACAATATTTGCAATTCTAGAAAGTATTTGGAAGGAAGTTTAATTCACGTTTTTCCTTTTATGAGCCACAGACCAAAAGTTCAAACTTGCGGCAAGAGTTTTGATTTTACGTCAGAAATGAAAGTACCGATGATAATAATATCAATAGGTTGGTATTTGAAATATTTTTCGCTGGCAGAATGAAAATGTTGAAATACTATTTTTTTGAAAATTCTGCATTTAGGAGAAAAACCTTATCCTATGTTAATCATACATATATAAGTAATAAAGTTTAAGAGAAAAATATTCAATATTTGAAATGACTGTTTGATAAGGATTTCAATGACAAGCGAGTAAACTGTTGGTTATATTATATTTGTGAAGAAGCCTTAAACTCACCATTTGGGAGACCATGCAGAGAAAAACTACATATTTGCATGAGACGACCTTCTTCATTAACATCTGTAAAAAGTTAGCTGTGTTACTATAAACTGAGTTTTAAGCATTAATTTAGATAAATTATTTCAAAAGCTAACAATTACTTTGAAATCTTAAGTATGTTGAGAAAATGTGTAGAATGCTTCACATTATTAGAACAAGAAAATTCAAGGCCAATAACTATATTATATCTCATAATATCACTAAGTTTCAAAATTTCATATGCTCATAAATAAGAAACAGAGCGATAATGAAGAAGTTTAGTAACCGAGCATAAATTTGGATTTTTTGACAAAAATGAATACTAATATTGGAAAATTCTGAACTTAATGCAATTATATATAATTGACGACCTTATTTAATGATGGCAGAATAATATTAAGTGATTATTTTTTCTTCCATACCTGTATATTATATATATACAGAAACCACGTTCATGACGAAGTGAAATCGAATATTTAAATATAAGAGGGGAAATGATAGTTGAATTTTATAATTGCTACCAGTTTTAAATTTCAAAATATGATTTATAAGTTTACATTGTAAATGATTTTATTATTTTTCAATTGAAATAACCTTCTTTAAAAGCAGAGTCAGACGATTTATTGTCGAGGCTGGTTTTAATGCTAGTCGCAATCATGCGAATGCTTCTCCAAAATTCGGTATCGTTGTGGTCTTCGTCAGATTTCGTCTCGTCTAAATCAAGAGGAGGATATATGTGCAATGTTGCTTTTCTCGACGCTAGTCATGTGCTCGATGTCTGTATAGTATTTGTACTCGCCTGGGACCCTTGAATAGTGATTTTTTTCAAAGCAATACAATTAAGATTTTGCAGAAATTCATTTCCAACCTATACTTTCTTAAAAAGGTACCATTTTAAACGCTAGTCTGAAGAATGAATTTGATTTTCAGCGCTTATCGCTTTAATGGTCATTAATAGTAATGGCCCAGTTGAGTGTATAAGTCTATATTTCGAACTTATTTTGACTGTTTCGAAATCAAAACTGTTTGTATTTCAAGATTGTTTTCGGTAGTTCAACATGTTCGTATCTTGTATCTTTAAAGATCCCCGGTGACTAATTTTTGAGGTTTTTATTCATTCGTAAACTTGACTGCTTTACATTATATTTAATGAAAGAAGCAATAAAAAGTTTCTCATTTCTTAAAAATCTTTCAAAACGATAGATATGAATTGCGCAGTTTGTTTTAGTTTTATTGTGCAGTTTTTGTTTCTAAAGTGCTGAGTAAATGTTTCTTAATTAAAATTACTTTTTAAAATTATTGTTATTACAATTATTATTATTCATTCATTAATTCATTATAATTTCTGACTTTTCATTTATTAATTACATATTAACTGTTGTTACATATTACAAATAGTTCCTTACGTTATTTTTAATATAAATATTGTCGCTCTCCCTAGATGTACTTGTTCTTAGATTCAATTGTTCTTAATTTCAATTTTTTGGGTAAATTTAATTTTTGTTGTCATCCCGTCAATTTTAAATTAGATAAATGTGATTTTTGTTAATCCATATCCAGTTTGAAACTCTTTTGGGGTATAAATTGTCTAAACTCTCTATTCATGCATGACTTCACGCTTCTAAATAATTTAAAATAATAAAAAATAAAAAGAAAAAATGTTTCCTGAAGAAAAGAAATGAAAGAACAAAAAATTAAAAGATGCATTGATTACATTGGCATCAACTTTAGTAATAAATAGCACTTGCTTATTTTCACAATTCTTACATCAGCATTTTTTAATATTTGGCATTAAAACAACTCTCTCTTTCTGAGATTTATGATTCATCGAAAGCTCTGTATAATATAAGCTTATCCCACCCTCATTATACTTTCTTCATTAAAAAACAGTACAATCTTTATTTTATACTTTGAGTAGATTTAGAATATGCCTCTGTAAATGAGATCTCGGGATGTTTCTAAAGCTTTAAGCTGCAAGTGGCTTGTGGTCTTCTTTGTTTGTTTCTGTCGCGTGAATCATTCACTTACATCGATTTTACCTTTATAAACCGAAATCTATATTGCTTCAGTCATCATAATTTTGTCAACATCTGAGGACAGCAGCTGTACCCCGAGACCTGGGGGTTCATCACTTGCAGATTCCGGAGTTTTGGAATTTCTTTCAAAGTGGACAACGACCTGCATTCAAGTGGATTCAGTATTTAATTCAATCACCGCCGATTCGAGCAGGCTGTATCTGTTGATAGAGGTTCTACCTCGACGCAGCCATTTAAATGTTCTAAAATGGTATAAAACTGGGATATTCAAATCTCCAAACACTGAAAAGACAAAAGTCATGGAATTCAACCCAATATTGTGTGGAATCTCCTTTTTTCAGTTGAAATGCATTAATTCCAATTGGCATTGACTCAATAAGACGAGGAAAGTAGAAGAACTCACATTTTATATTGAATATTTGGTCACGAGGCAGCCGACCAGAAAGTGATGGAGAAGAAAACAATTTGGTCACACTCCGTTTCAAAAAAAGCTGATAATTCGTTGCAACATTCAACAATAATTTAGTTTCCTGTGCGCACTACTACGGAAGATAGAAAGGTTGTCCTAAAAACATCAACTTTCTTCGTGTGTTTGTTTTCTTATAACATTCAGAGTTTTCAACAATTTTATACGAAACATACAGAATAAGTGAATATATGTTAGTGAAGCATTCTATTAAAATATGAAGTAAATACTTTCAATACTAAAGGAAATGTGAGTATTTGCAGTAAATAATTTTTTCTGCGGATGTGAGGAAAATAGAATAATTTTTCTTTTATAATTTGTAAGCCAGATACATAGGGCAGATATAAAAATTCTAGTCCAATAAAACAATATTTGCCCCGTATAGATTTAGAAAGATATTGGCATTTGAGCGAGTAGAATATTTGATGGTCTCAAAGAGAAAGAATATAAATGAAAAAATGATGAGAATTCTTTTCAAAAAGTGATATTTTTAAAACACGAATCTTCGAATAGTAATCTTTTAACTGT
This sequence comes from Araneus ventricosus, assembly GCA_013235015.1. Classification (NCBI taxonomy): domain Eukaryota; kingdom Metazoa; phylum Arthropoda; class Arachnida; order Araneae; family Araneidae; genus Araneus; species Araneus ventricosus. The sequence goes on from BGPR01019355.1 coordinate 12,941, forward strand.
TGAGTTCTATTTTTAACTAGCGTGTAACAAATTGTAAGAGGACACCGAGAACTACAGCACCAGAAAGAACTTCAAGAATTGCGCCTCTGCATGCTTATTCAACTTTTGATGTTATTATTGAAAATGACAAAACGAATTGAATGAGTGAGACAAAGAACAAAACTAATTAACAAATGTGTTTACCAGAATAATATTAAAGAAAGAATTTAAAACTATAAGAATGTATCATTATAGTGATTTGCTTATGTGTTTATAAACCTAAGGGCAGGTTCACGAATAAAGTTAGGAGTTACATTATTGTAAACGCAGTCTTAGCATGCTAAAGTGCGTTATTATGGATCACGTAAAACTTCCGCGCAGAAAACACGTCATTCTCGAATCTCCCACTGAGGTAGTTTGGGGGAAGGTTACAGTAATTCGGACTAGAACGGTGGTGTCCAATCATTTTGTCCTTAAATATACCCCCCTTTAAAAGTCATATTATTGGTAGCCTAGAGACAAGCTATCGGTTATTGGGTCGGAGCGTTCGAGGTTAGAAACCAGAATCAACTGTAGATCAATTGTGTATGGATCTTGTTGCACGCTAAATCATATTTAGGAGATCAAACGTCCAACCAATGATATAGTGTGGAAGTTTGGAGAGAGAGTGCCAGCTCTGTTGTCTACCTGGTCATCTGACCGCTGTTCAAATTCACGAGGACCTTAACAAAATAGCCCTTTTGTTGCTTCAAAATGGCACGTTTATAAACTAAACTAAACTAAATAAAACTAGTCATATTATATTTGAGTATCCTCAATTGCCATGTTCTCCTCCAAACATCCTTCTTCGTGCCAGGACAATCATTACTCTCAGTGTAAAAAAAAAATTACACCCATGCGTAAAAAATTACGCACCTATAAAACATGCATACATTTGATTAATCATCATCTATGCGGAATGAAAAACATGAAAAGCATACTTCAGTTACATGGGATTTCTTGCCACATCACTTTGTATCGAAGAAGCATGTTTTAGATTTCCCCCTGTTCATCCTTATATTTCACATAAATCATCAACTGTTTAATTAAATTATCTGTGTGAACTCACTCTGATGCTGCTTTGTTTTCATTTGTTCTGGAAAGTTGGTGTTACTTGAAAACAGGCCGATTCTGGATATTTGCAAATGCTCATGCTGGTTTGTTGATTTTTGACTCTCTCTAAAAATTTTAAATATTTATTGCAATTTAAATTCTAAAAATCTTCACACCTTCCAGAAATTCATTTTCATAAGCCTTTTATATGGGTGCATCAACTATTTTATTAGTAAGGTACTCAATTACTGGGATTTCTTGCCACATCACTTTGTAACGAAGAAGCATGTTTCGGGGTTTTCCCCCTTTTTATTCTTATTTCTCATAAGTGGAGGTGCAGTCTTGCACAGTATTCCACTAACAGTTTTTAAATCATCAAAACCAACTGCACCAGATTTATGTAACAACAACATTCGGAGGTAGTATCTTTCGGCATCCCATATACTAACAACTGGCATTCTTTCAATTACATTATGTCTTTCATGCTGTCTTTTTTCCACCTCAAAAACATACTAATAAGGAATAACTTCTGTTTCACAGGTAGGAGCATTATGTATGCGGATATCTAAATTTGTTTGTTCCATAAAGACTATACATTCACAGTTGGGTTACACTGTATTAGTTGATGCTTTTCTAAATCAAACAAACCATATCACTATTGTTTAATATGATAAGAGCAAAATAAAATATACATGCTAGAATAATTACTAATCTCTGTGTATAAAACGTTTGTACACGCATACATAAAAAATTAAGCATCTATAAAACATGCATACATCTGATTGATCATTATCTCTGCGGAATAAACTCACTTGAGGAAAATCTGTTGAGAAATGATCAAAAGTGTAAAAATTCTAAACGAAGAATTCAAACTAAAATATTATGCAAATTCCACTTGAATCAACCAATTAAATCAAAGTGAGCAAGCAGGAGAATAATTGAAACAATGCGCGGTTCGCTTTATGTGCCGGACACCGGTAAAAAGATCAATGCACGAGCAGGACACTGATAAAAAGATCAACGCGCATCTAAAACAAATATTCTCTTACCGACAATCACTCCATTGGCGATCATAAGAGGAACGATGCAAGTAGGCGCTCTGAACTACAGGCTAACCTGTACAGGATCTAGCATTTATCTACTATCAAACAAACATGCACACAAACTATGAAAGATTTAGGGTAAAACTTAAGTTTAAGGTACGCAGTCGTTCCTCCCCACACTGGATCACCAACATTTTGTCTCCAAGAGTAAGACAGTTTAGCGATGTGAGAATAACTGTTTTGGATGTGTAATGACCGTTTTAATGGTGTCTTTAGCACGCTATGCCTGCCACATCCGAGAAGGGAAAATTTCGTATGCGAGGCATCTAAGTGGGCTCCAGGCAAATTTTTTAAACTTAAAAAAACAAAAGCGGCTTGGTTTTCAGCAAAGAGGGGAACCTAGTAGCTTCGCTTTTTCATTGAATGTGAGGAATCTACGTTTTTTTCAATTCCAAAGTTCTCACCTCAAAACGTTCCTTCGTCAAAATGTCAACAGTAGCGAAGAGCATGCCGGTTCAAACAAATTAAAAAATGTCAAAAACTGGAACGATGTACATGTCAGTCGATACAAATCCACGATCAAAACTGTCAGAATCAAACCGTAGAATTCCGAAGAACTATTATTCAAATTCTATTAAATTGACAAATTAAATCGACGATAGCACAGAACAAACCAATTAAAAAAATGCCCAAGACACCAATATAATGGTCGCTGCGTGCGCAATGCACAGAAAATCTAATATATCCATATACTTTACTCTAAAACTTCTTTATAAACAATTGAATACAGCAGAAGTAGGAAATATAATCATCAATGACTCAAGAGATCTTGTCATATCCACGGAGCTATTTTATATTAATTCAGGTGTTAAGTATTTGTGCACGCTATGTATATACTATATGATAACTGTAAATTTTTATAACTGTTGTTTGAACGAGAGTTTTTGTTTAAGTTTTAGTTCAGTGTTCTACTAATAATCGTCTTGCATGGAAGAATGACTGGTTATTTTGGTATTATGAGTCCATAACTGTTTGAAGCCCACGGTTTTTTTAAAAGCTATTTTCATTTAGAACAATGGCAGTCATTGACACACTGCTAGCGTAATAGAGTTATTTCTTTATATATCGGATAACATAATAATCTCACCCGTGACCAAAAGCAACGCTTTTCTAAATCAGATGGAAAATCTCCATCTGATTTAGCTGTCAGATGGAAAATCTCCACCAAGTAGAACAACCTTTCCTCCAAATGGATTGGGTATTTTGTAAGATCCTGAATTCGACGATCAACTGCTAAAAAGCATGATAAACAAACGTCTGTCCTGCCCCTGCAAATCTATAAAGAAAGAAAAGCTTTAGACCACTGAATTGATTTCCATATGTAAGCATTCAAACACAATTCTTTGTTTAGTATTAATTTTTTAAACTTTTTTTGCTTTCGATTGCTCCAGTAATATGATATAAGAAAACATCAATGGAATGTGTTTATAGGTAAATTTATGTCTGGCAATTGGAGTTTGCTGAGGCTCAAACCGTAAGTCTGGAGAAGTATATTAATTTCGGCAAGTGCATATGAAGGTGCAGTCTCACACAATATTCCATGAACAGTTTTTAAATTATCAAAACCCACTGCACCTGATTTATGTAACAACACCATTCGAAGGTAGTATCTATCAGTATCCCATATACTATTATCTACGGAAATCTAAATTTGGTTGTTCCATCAAGACCATTTTAGCATTTACAGATGGGTTATATTGCATTAGTTCATGCATTTGCAAATATGATTTACATTTTGTAAACATCGTTCATTATTATGAATAAAATAACTATCAGCTTCAATGCAATCATATTTTCGATTGGAAAGTCATTGCAATTACTTATTCGTATTTTGTGAGATGTAAGAGTATTTTCGCCTATTTCTATTATCTAGATATCTTTAAATGGAGGTTTCAGTGACACGGCAAGCCCTCTTCCGAGCATTTCTAATTATATTTTGCAGCTCCATAAATTAGCTAAGCGAAGGTTGAAAAAACTTTCAAAAGTTTGTGCGGAGGTTTGTTTACATTTGACTGCTGAAATTTGACAATAAGTAAATAAGTACAATTTCTGTGCCAAAGTACGATATCGCTTTTATTTAATTTAATAATTTAAATATGAATTAAAATGAAAAAACGGCTCGGATATGCACATCTTCAGCATCCAAAGTGCAGCTGTACCAAAATTAGTAGCTCTATGTTCTACGGTTCGATCTGCATACCGCGAAAGACACACACACACACACCGACAAACACATACCCACACACACACCGACAAACACATACCCACACACACACACAAACATGCATCTTTATTAGTATTAGAGATTATTTCAGCAAATAACTTCGGAAACTATAATCTAAAGGATTTTTTAGTCATTTTAAAATTCAAAATATTATTGATTCAATAATTCTGCTTTACTATGTAGTAACTAAAAATATATATAATCTCCTGTTATTTTCATTTCATAATTATAAAGGTATTTCAAATTTTGAAATATCAAAACTATTGCACCAAAGTTGAATAAATTCTGAAAAGAAGGATACTTACAAATTTAAGTACATCTAAAATCAGCTTGTTATAAAGCTTTTCATTAAAATGTCATAGATTTCCTCTTTTCTTTATATATATACGATGATTCAAAATATGTTTCCAAACTTTAAGAATAGCTCTGGCATACGATAAGAATCCAAAATCCCAGAGGAACATCAGTGCGTAAACGCCATCTGGAGGCAACAGAAGACATTTAAAGCTTAGACTTCTGTGTCTGAGCTGGTAAATGAAAATTAGATTTGAAGCACTTAACATTTAAAACGCCCAGTAAAAATAATTAGATCCCGTTTTTTTTCAATTTTTGTATGAGTGTTATTTCTTAGCATAATGGCTGCAGATTTATTGTCATGAATAAGAACTGTATTGAATTTGAGCGTCTTAAATTAATTATTTCAAAAATGTATGCTACCTTTCTTAGTAAGTGATGTGATACTTTCCCTGTTGGAAAATTTTTCATTTATCATTCCACTTTAGCATTTACAACTTTTGGACCGCTTAAAAATAAAAAGAACATTTATGTAAGGAAATAATTTCTAAATTTTATTAGTATTGGCTTTGTCTGTAAAGGGTTTTTTATATGAAAGCGCTTCAGATGAATACTAGCCTAGTTGATTGCAATTAGTGTGTGTGACGAAAATGAAGAGACAAAGGTTGGAAAATGGCGAGGTTGTTACATGCTCGTTTCAAACTCTTGTTCACAAATGAAATGCCATTTTGCTACAAAACGAGCTCGCATGTGCATAAAATGTATACGTTTTGTTTCTATTGTGAAATTACTGTGATATTTTATAATGTCCATCATATGAAAGTTCATATTTTAATCCTTCAGAGGCTTAATATTTTTGCGCTTTGAAAGATATGTTAAAAGGGATTTGATTCATGAGGAACAGTTTTTTATGCCTCTTTGGCTATTACTAAGCTGTAACGAAAGTTACAGACTCTAAATATGTTTTATTGAGATTTTATATTACAATATATCTCTATTTATAACGCTTGTAACCAAATAAGCAGATTAATGCAGTCCTTCAATTGTAACTTTGTTCGTATATGTGCAGTGAGAAGGCATGGAATGTTTATTTACTGATTTTATTATATTTGCGTAGAATTGGTAGTTTTCAAATGCATCATCTGATGAAGGTTTTTTTGTAAAACCCATTTTAAAATCGTCAATTTTGTTTTCTGACACAAAATAATGAAATAAAAAAATCATTAGCTGTTTAAACCAAATATTAACATTGTTGTTAACATTAATTTCTTACTGCGACAAAATAAAATTATAATGATTTCTTACTTTTTTTTCTTTTATTGCGATTTATTTCTGCATTTCTTTAGCAGTATGTAATACTTCTGCTATCATTGCTTCATATTCATTTATGAATGGACTTAGTGAATCGATACACATTTTATTTTATAAGACACCGGTAATTGTAATTAATACACTTTTCATCTTTGTATTTTTTGACAAAATTATGTTCAATACAAATCCTTTCTAAATGCGAAGAAGTTTATAAAACGAAGCCAAAAATACAGGATATCTGCTTATAACAATCGCGAAATACAAAAAATCAAAATGGTTGAATTTTCTTTCGAAAGTTCGATTTTTTAACTTGCCATTTCAAAACAGAATCATATCTTTCTGAAGACCTGATTATTAAAAACTAACATCGGATTAATCATTGTTCATTTTACTTATTAAAGCTATTGTTGTAACATATCATCCTCCGATTTACTATTTCAAAAATGTGTGAAAATTTCATGTCTTGCGGAATTATTTCATAAGATGTGTTAAACCCTCTGACGGTCGTGACGATCTAAACGGCCCTTCATGAAAACTGCTAGACGACGGCAGAGCGCCCTAAAAGTCGTATGCTTATTTCCTTCTCCTTTTTCAATAGGGTGGGTAAATTGTGTGGAGCAATATTATCTTTTTAAAAATGGTTCTTTCCCCTCCCACTGCCACTCTTGATCGAAGTCTCCAGTAAGAGTTGGAGGTTTTATCTCCCACTATGTCCGATATAGTTTTAAAATAAAAATCATCTGTATTAAAAAAACAGATATTTATTTTTACAGTATTTTTCTATGGCGTTTAAGCTAAGAAGTCTAATTCCTTTCTCTAGAAAACAACAGTGGACTTCTTTCGCTCTTTGTACTGACCCTCTTTACAAGTATCCCCTTTTGATATCCTCTCTTTACCAGATTTGTGGATTTATCAATTTCTAGTTCAAAAACATCAGAATTACAGCCACTTTCATATAGAATTTGAGGTTATCTCTCTGTGTTTTCAACATACATCTTCAGATTTAGATGTGACATCTGTAACATGCATAAATTTTCCCTCATAAAATTTCATATGTTTGTACTTGAAATTTCGGCTTATTCTAGCACTAGAAATACTAAATCTTCCACCACGTGTTGCACGACCTATTAACCTTCCTGCTTTATCACCTAATCTTCCTGGATGTTAACCAGTACAAACATGCTCCCGAAACTTTTCAACAGCCTTTATGAAGCCCATATTATCGTAGAATCTTAATCAGCAGGAATTATAATATGATGATATGAAAACAATAAATTGTAGAAGATGACCTGGAAAATTTTTCCAGAAGCCGTATTCTGCCTTCAAAAGCTGAAGCATTTGAAAAATCTAATTCGGCAGCATGTTTCATAGACTAGTAGAGATTGATGAAAAATACCACAGACTCGGTCAAGAACCGGACCTTGTTAAACAACTTAGAATCCAACTAAAGTAATCGCTAATTGAATTATTGGATACCGCAGGTTTATTAATCGCAGTGTAATTTGCAGTTCTTATGGGTAGTTGCTCCTTATATTGCCGCTTGAAGGGAAGTTTTTCTACTAATTTTTTTATGCCAAGATAAAACCAAACAATGTGCTTTAAGAGATCCACTTTAAAATCTGCTTATATTTTTATGGTTTCTTGAAATGTCTACGGATTGTTTGCACACTCTGTATTTATATTTGAAAAAAATTAAGTATTTAGATAGCTTTAGAAATGAGAATAAATAAGATTCATGTCAAAATTACAAATCATCTTTTGCATAGTTTGGAATTAAGAGTTGGAAATTTGAAAAATAAGTATTACCACTTTTCTTATTGAAAATGTTTCTATATAAAATTTTAAAATATTTGTCAATCAATAGAATATAAGCACATTAGTTTCTTTTATATAAAGCCTGGAGTTTCTTTCCTCGGCTGGTAAATAAAAATTAACGTCAAAACATTTTTTTTTCAGATGGAATATGAAAACATCAATATCACAATACTTTTGACATAGCTCCATATTTGCCAAAAATGTAACATTCTTAAGACGATTATTCTGGACTTGTTGATGTAATTAAGGAGGAAAAGACTCATGAGGATTTAAGCATGCGTGTGATACACAATTGCAGCGCACCTATTTCGTTAAATCCGAATTAACTCCTTCGAATCCTCTCATTTCCAACGAAACCCAACCTAAATGTCGCCATGTTGGATGTTCAGTTTTCATAAGTGGAATTACTCTTGCATAGTGTACATTCTACATACCTTTATGTTTTCTTTATTAAATTATGGAATTATGAAAAGAATGTCAGTAAAAAATCGATGTTTTCTACAAAATACCTAGTATTCAAGATCTTCGTTATAAGAACAGTAAGTTTAAAATGTTTTTAAAAACAGTCATCAAATCTGAATTAAATGATTTACCAATTTGTAATATTTTAAAATATTATTTTCGCTTTTGTATATGACATAATAAAATTTTGTTTTACTTTTGTACTATTGCTGCAGCATTTCAAAATGTTTATCATACGGTATAATTTAATACAATATGCATTATTTTTGTTCTTCCAAACCTTGATAGATTAATTCCTGAATAGATGACTTTGTAATAAATAAAGAATAATCGTCAATGATTTTATCAACAAGTATATAGATTCGTCTGAAGAATGTAATCGTACTGGTCCCCACATATCTAAGCTGTCCCATTTCATAGCACAATTGGTGGAAATTTCATTGATTCTGTCAGCGATGCCATAGTAGCTTTCGCAATGATTGAACTATTTCACATTTGAACTTCACCCGATACAAATTATGAAAAATCCTTTCGAGCTTTACAAATTCCTGAGAATGCTTATGTTTGTATCTACAGTGTCAAAATATTATATTACATTTCTTTTTTTAACCCGGGTGGCAGCAAGAATTTATTTCAGAAAATCAACCCGTCAATGAAAAACTTCCAGATTCGCAATAGCTGCTTTAAAGGTCATTTACTTGCTCACCACAGGTATTGCAAGAATTTCACATCATTCGTTATTGCAAGCCGATAATATTGAATGCTATGTAGAACAGATGGATCGAGACAATCTATCGCTATTTCAATTACAAATATGAAATGGAAAGACTAGCAACGCTATTATCTGAAATATCAACCAATTAAGAATCGATTACTGACGAAAATAGAGAAATTGTTGATGTTGAACTAGTTAGATATCATAAGTCGAATTCTGAAAGGAGTTAGACAATTGATCCCATATTTTTGAATTTAGAAGTCTGGAGTTGAAAAGTTGTAGTAAACGGTAAGATGGCTTCAATTTAAAAATAGTGTAAAATAGAACTTTTCAGAAATATGAGAACTTTCACACAACATCGTGATAAGACTACTCGAGTATTTTGATGAATCAAAAATTGTATAATGGGTTCGAACTTCTTGGAAATGTTTATCGATGTGACAGAAACGTATTAATACCTATATACAGACGAATTCAGTTAATTTTGGACGGTAAAACGAATCTTTCCATAAATACTTTGGAAGTACAAGCATTCATTGATTTTCTTCATTTAAATGCAATTCCAGAAGAGAGTTTTTAGGAAAATAATTTTTTAATACTTTATACTCTAAACACCATCACCACAAATTTTTCGTATTAATAAATTGTAATTTCCTGTGCGTTTTGTTATGAAAGCATGATCCAGGGCCTATGAAACCCGACGGCATTTGGGAAGTGTGATTCGGTATAAAATTTATGGTTATGAGTTATGAAGCAGGGGGGCAGTTATTTAAACTTTTCTTTTGTAGATTGACAGTTCTCAGCAATCTGAAATGCAAAAAACACGCCAATTTTATTGAAAAAACAAGACATAATTTTTGCAAAATATTATTTCAAAAAGAGGTAAATATTTTTACCATAAATATAGAATCAATTGTAAAAAAATCATATTCTCATAACCACATTTTCTGTAAGATCGCTCTAAATATTTTCTTTGTCTTCCGTTAGGATTTTCGTCCCACTATTCCTGTCTATGAACTTCTGATTTTAAAATGTTTCTGCATAAAACCTATTTGTCAATACTCTCTCAATTTGGTTCAGAATACATCGTCAGTAATTTTGTACAAAATGACAGAGTTTTAGAGGGTTCACGATTAATTCTGGAATCACGACTCTGAGCTTACTGGTCGTGATATTTTTCCTTCTCTTCACAACTTATTTACTCTCACCTGCCTCAGAACTATGAAGAGTCTCTCTTTTCACTAATATTTTATTATTCTGTATCGTTATAAAAAATTATTTGTCGAGACGAATTTGAAATGCCGTCTTGTAGGTTGTTTTAAGAAAATGCTGCTGATTTTCATGCAATCATAATCGAGATAATCTGTCTCTAACTGTAATCTGTCCCATTTTCGGAAAGAATTTATTCTCAGCGACGAAATCATTTTTATCTTCGTTTTCTTTCTAATTCGTGCAAGAACGCTTTCTGGTAGAATAAAAGAATGTTCTGTATTGGGAACTCTATCTTCATAGGTTGCTTGGCCAACAACATTAAAGCATAATCATCAGTGTGGTGATTTTGCTTCGGCCTCTTCACCTATCAGCCAAAAATATCAGGACCTTAACAACTAGGAAGTCCGTATTCTGCAGCCTTTGAAGCAAAGTTGAAGAAATTTCTTTGGAAGCTTTGGGAATTTATGTCCCATCAAGTGTATATGCATTCTTTATTGTTAGTCAAAGGATCTTCCGATGAGACGTGTACAATGGTGCAGTTATATAGCCAAAGCTATCTGTTACAATTTGCCAACACGATAAGGAGTTTTGCTAGGAAAAGTTTTTCGGCAATCAAAGTGTAAGATAATTAGGTCCTCCATCTTTAAATCTAAGGAAAAAATCCGCAGCTCGCTTTTTATGCAGCGTGGATTCAATTAGAAATGTCTGCTTCTCTTCATCAATCTTAGATGTTTTGATCCCCTCATTCAAACCTAAGCATTTAGAACAAATATCAACACTTATTAAATGGGTTTTTGAAGTAACAGAGAATAACTATGGGGACATCAACAATCTTCCTGATTCGAATTCAGCAACGCCCACAGTCTCGAAATGACTTTCTTTGTTTTATCAAAATGTACGTGGTCATCGCACTAAAAACTACGAATTTTTTCAGTTCTGTGGTTTCTGACGATCAAGATGTTATTTCAATTACCAAGACATGGCTTTCTGAATGTATGGATTCCTTGGAACTTTTCAACGATAGATAATTGGTATTCCGAACGGACCGTGTTTCCTCATCCAATTATTGCAGACGTGGTGGTGGTTTTCTTATAGCTATCAAAAAGTGTTTTTCTCCCTGTGCTTTGGATTTGCTGGATTGCTTCTCGAAGAGGTCTGGATTTCAATCAAATTAAATCACAACCAAAAATGCTTGTTTATGTTGTTTATTTTCCGTCTTACTCGCGTGCCGACATGTATGTAGAATTTTTTTGATTGTTTTGAAAGATTTGGATTTGTTGAGTATATTTTCATCTGTGGTGATTTTAATTTATCTATACATGAAGAGTTTGGTGATCACAAGAACCCAATTGTAAATGAATTATCCTATTTTATGAATCTTCATAGTTTAGGATAATTTAACAATTCTTTTAATTGTTATAATACACTTGGTTTCATTTTGTCTGATATTGATTTAGTCAAATTTCTGTATGGTACAGTGATAGTCCTTTGGTTCCCGAGGAAAACATGACAATGCTCTGTCAGTTTCCATATGTTTTGTTGTTGTCCACCTCAATAACAGGAATCTGAATATCCTCCCTTCTCACACTCCATTGAAACTAGGAGTTTGTTAAAAGGAAAGCCTTGGTCCGTAGGTTAATTTTAAGAAGTGAAAATCCTGATTAAGTTTATGAATTTAGAACTTTCCGCTCTGCCGGTAAGTATAATATCGAAAAGGATAATAATACATATTTGTATCTAACGGAAAATAATCTAATTTCGAATCCTAAAAAAAATTGTTTTTATTTTAAAAATAAAAACATCATTTCACCTAAAAGTTTATACTAAAATAACGTGCGTTTAGAAAATGATGGCGATATAGCAAATTCTTTTGCTGACCTTTTTAAATCTGTTCTCCAGCTTACCACAGACTATGACAAAAATGACGAGTTCAAGAACAACTGTGTCGGTGATCGTGCAAAATACGATAGCGGTATTTATGATGATGTGCGATCTGGGAATTAAAATCTTCTCTGATTGTTGGAGTGGATAAAATTCCTTCTTTTATTATTAAGGGGTGCGCAGAGTTTTTCATTTAACCCCTTCTTATTTTGTGCAACCTGTTTTTGAGAACAAATGTATTTCCTCATGTCTGAAAGCAAACAAGGATTATTCCTGTTTTTAAAAAAGGCGTTGGATAGGATTGTAAAAATTATCGACCCATTACTATTTTAAGTACTATGTCTAAGATTTTAGAAAGTGTAAACTGTAAAAGACTTTTCCACCAAGTTTAAAACTTAATCTTTTCATCTCAACATGGGTTCATTCCCAAATGCTCATCATCGTTTAATTTAATCTGCTTGAGAAATAGTATTATTTCTTTATTTGAAATTGACTCACAACTTGATGCTATTTACACCGATTTTTTTAAAGCCTTTGACTCTATCGATGTCGGCATTCTTTAAATAATTTACATGGTATTGGTTTTCATGTAAATCTGACTGATTGGCTTCATTCTTCTTTTATATGACCGGACAATCTATCTTTTTTTAAATCATGCTGTTTCACCTGAGTTTTCTAGTAATTCTGGTGCCCCACAGGGTTCTAATCTTGTACTTATGCTTTTTATTTTATTCATTAATGACCTTATTTGTGTTTTTAGTACTCTGAGTTTCTTTCATTTGCTAACGAATTGAAATCGTTTAGTTCAATACGTTTCAATTTAAGTGCTGTTTTTTCAAAGAGATCTTGATTGTCTTTTTAAGTGGCGCGCAGACCAACAAGTTACACCTGAACATTGAAAAATGTAGTATTCTTAGATACAGGTGTAAGTCGGATAAGACGACGTAGAGTGTAAGATGACAAACTGCATTTTTCTCAAAAATTGCCGTTGATAAATTACCCGATTCTGCATCATCAGAGACCTATAGCAACCATCTACCCGTATTACACCAAAAGATTCCACCCGGTTATTAGTGTGATTCACAGTAAGCGATACTGTGTTTTTGAGTTGTTCTTACCCAAATTTTGGTTGCTGTTTGTTAAGGGATATCTTTCAGGGAGTAAATATTTTTAGTTTAAATATGTGATATTCGTAAAGAGCTGATCAAAAAGTGTTCAATGATGTATTATTTTAATTTTTTCTGATGAACAGAAAAAAATGTGAATAAATTAAAATAAAAATGTGAATTCGGTTAAGTTGACGAATTGGCAGGTGGGTAAGATGACGAACCTCTCCACGCTAATTCATGAGCTCGTCCTGCTACCTGACTGCCACTTGCCCTTCATGCACATTACTAGAACTCCAGTGAAAAATGTGCATCTCAGTGGAAAAACGAGAAAGGAAAAAGAGATAAACGAAAACTGTGACAATTGAAGGTTGCTGAAGTTAATAAAACTAAACGCAAAAGACTTGCTAAAAATTCTACAAAACAAGAAGAAGGTAGCTAAGCGACACCTCGACTTCTAATGATCTACATCTGAAGACTCATCTCATTCAGTTGAATTTCCTCTCCTTGACGCTGATGATAATCTGGAGACAGAGGACCTCGATAACGAATAATGCGTTATTTGTTGTGAGCAAATCAAAACGGAATTGGGATTCCAATATTTTGTGTGCAAGTTCTGGACCCATTCAACCTATCTGGGACAAAATCCAAGCCCATGGCGATACGATTTTTGTTGTTACTCATTTAATTTCTTAAGGTTTGAATCTAAAATTTAGATTGACAATATTTTCATTCCTTTCATGCAGTTATTTCAGCCCGATTTTCTTTGTTTTCTTTTATGTGCAATATGTTGAGATCAAGATATGAATACTCTTAATAACTTTAGTACTTAACTTCAGAGAATTTCTAAAAAGTATAATAATTAATGAAAAACAGACTAAATTCGCCACTTCTTAGAAATTTTAAGGCTCACGCCTTAGCGGTAGATATCATTGATATTAATTAATTTTTTTACAAATGTAATTTCTCATAAATTCGCAAATTTTCTCGCTGTATACCAATACGATTTTTTATTGCTTGTATGTACAGCGGCACGACCCACCCTACCTCAGACACGACTGAAATTCTGACAATATGAATTATTTAAAAAACTGGAATTAATCGGCAAAACTAAAATTAGTTTTAACATCATCAGTCACAAGATTCCCTAGAAGCTTTAAAATTTCCTTTGCAAATGAAAAAAAAAATATTTTGTTCCCTAGTGTTATTGAAAGACATGCAAATTATTTTGAAGCGATGTAAATATGGTTTTTGAAACCCTTTTTAAAAGAAAGCACTAGGTGGTCACAGTTTGAGAACAAGTGTTTGGATTTAGAGATCAACATTTAAATATTTTAACAAAAGACTGTTTGTCCTTACACTGAATTAAAGGAAGTAACAAACAAAAAACAATCTTATTATATGTTTGGATAGGAAACTTGTTTGGCTACTATTTGCTGTGATAATTTTTTAAACATAGTTTAAAAGTAAGTTTAGGGGAATATTTTTCTGCTCTTGACCAAAACAAACAGTTGCCTAAATTGTAATTTTTAAATCGTATTACTATAGTCTCGAACTAGAGGAATAGCCAAAAAGTAGTCATAATCACTGATATTCCTCTCAAATTGGAAGTGAATAAGCCAAAGCAAATATAAAAGAAATCATAAATGTCATTAATGGCTAAATTAAAAAGGGCAAAAACCAAGCTTACGTCATTTCGTATCATATGTGAGGAAAGAAGAAAAAAAAATTGAACTGAAATAGTGCATAAAATGCATACATTGTGAGCTGATGGGAATTTGAGATTCAATAAATATCTTATTTTACGTTTTTCATAAAAAAGTAGTTGCCAAATCTTTGGGAAATCAGTGGTCCAATTTTGGAAGTCAGTTTCCTTAATTGGACCGATGACAATTTTATGGCTGGTTTCTTTTTACTGCATTAAATTGTAATACATAAAAATTTAATTATATTCTTTTGAAGGCAAATAAACTAAAAATATTTACGTACTTGTTTTTATTTAAAATTATTTTTTATCGCTCAACATTAAAAGCCGTGCAGGTAATCCAAATGCAACCTTCCCCTATTATATATTTGTAAATTATGTATTAATGAAATTTTGGTTCTTATGTGTACAAAAACCCTGACTGCTTCATTAAGTTTCAGAAACAAAACACGCAAATATTTTTCTGGAACAGAGGATGAAATTTGGATTTACATTATCAGCCTGAGATAAAGTGGTAGAGAAACAATGGGTTACAGACGGATAATATGCCCGCTAAAATTCGAAACCCATTCCTTCATCTGGAAAGTTTATAGCCAAGGTCTTTTAAGACATTGCAAAAAGGGAAAAGAATCACCAGTTTATATTATAATTCTTTCCTGCATTATGTATTCAAAGAAATATCGAAAAAAATCTCGTTTTACAGAAAAGAAGATTCTTTGGAACCACGATTTGCACCAGCTTCCACTTCTGAAAAATGAAGCTCACCACAAGCAGATCACATGATTTACGCTATCACGTCCTTCCTCATGCTTCTTATTCCCGAGAGTTGGTTACTTCCGATTACAACTTCTTCAAAAATATGAGAAAATGGCTGACTGGAATGGAATTTGCATCGAACGATGAGGTGACTGTCGGAACAACTGCCTGCTATGTAGAGTTAGACAAATCATATAACATGGACAAAGTAGAACGTCTCGAACATCAGTGGACGAAGTGTATAATGTTGAAGGGAAACTTCGCACAAAAATAAATATTGGTTATAAAATTTTTATTCATTTTTGTATTTCATTATTTGAAAGATCTTTTGGACTACCGTCGTAGTGGAATTAATTCTGACAGGAAAAGTTATTACATATCGTTTTACCTGCGAAACTAAACTTAACCTACCAGCCGGCGCGATATAATTTTTTACACGAGCGGCCGAGTGTCGTACTTATTACAACACAATAATTTAATTCATTTTTACTATAGCAGTTGTAACTTATTTCATAATAGTATTAAGAGACACGTAAAAAAACAAAATTTCTTCATCAAGAATGAAAACTAATTTTAGTATTATTTGAAAAGTATAAAATTATTACTCCAGTAAACTAAGGTCCAAAACCGGGATAAAAACATTAAATAATATAGTTTTGAAAATTAGTACACATGTTTGTGAGGGGCTTATGATGAACACATTAAATGTCCCCGGTCCTGGGGTGTGAGCTCGAGTCGCCATCTTGAATTTCAGCCCTCCCCTTTCAGGTTTTCCTAAATATCTCGAAACCTATTCAATTTTCAAAATATATGTGATTTAAAAA
>BGPR01019356.1:0-29419 GCA_013235015.1 Araneus ventricosus
ATAGTCCCGTTAGGTTAGTGGATTATTATTCCATTTGTAGTTACACAAGTTCTATTTTGGAACGAACCTCTCAAATATAAATTTAGTCAGATGGCGTGTACAAGACCAAAATCGGTATCCCCTCTAAAAAGGAATCAGTCAGGACTCAAAATCGGTATCCAGATTTCCACATCATACTAGCGGAAGGACGTTTGACTCCGACAAATTTAATTTACCCCAAGCCCAGGTACGCGGATATTAGGGAGAATCGCGTTTCGAAAAAACGAGCTTTCGATCCTGACTCTGGCACCATTCCACATGGACCCATCTGAGAAAACTGCGTCTTCATTATTTTCTGTTTCAATTTCGTTTTAAGAAGTTAAAAAATATGAAAGTTCAACTTAATTAAGTTTAAAAAATTCTATATGTTTTGATCTGTACGAGGACTAGTTAGCCACTGAATCCATTGCCTTAAAGATGCACTATTGTAAAATGTTCTTCAATGAAACAAAATAAATATTTCATTTTAAACAATCTGTTTAAAGTATACATGAATTTTCAAAAGACATTCATTAGAAATATTTTTTGGAGTATAATGATTTTTTGCTCTTTTTTTGCAAACTTAGAAATTATTATAACACGTTCTTCATGATTTGTGTTCGAATTTCTGTGTTATTGTATCTTAGAATTTTAAATTTTTCTGTATAGAATCGAACTCGAAAGTTAAGAGGGCGTGGCTGAACTCTCACCAAGCTTCTACAACGCATCAACGCAAAGATTCTTGATACCCTATCAAATTGTTATTACCTTCTAGATATACGATGATAGTTCAATGGATTCGCGACTCGGACCTCCAATAATAAGCCCAATATTTAGTATCCAAACTATAAGCAAAATTATTAGCAGGAAATAAAATCATATGGTCCTAATACGATGTTCGATGGAACTAATCCTGATTAATCACTATTTACCCACTGCATGAACATAATGCCTCCACCTCATTCCCTGCTTAGTATGATACCTTTTTATTGCTATATCATGCCCGGCTTTTATATGCCTCATATTAGACTCGGCGATCTCACTAAAATATCCCCAAAATATATTTAGAAAATCCTAATAATTTTAAGAAAAGGTACTTGTACAAAATTTGTTTGTCGCACATTTATGAGCAGCACTTTTTTCCATATAGGATGTTTTAAGTTGGAAAGTTCAAAAGATATTAAAATTTTGAAATTGCAGGATTTTGTTGATGTTTATCCTCTATCAATATATAGATATAACAATTATTCAGTGGTTATTCAGAAGTGTCTTTTATTTAACCCCAAAGAATAAATGTGAAATATTTTCAATTTTTTTTTCAAAGCAGTTGAACTCCAAAAACTATATCAACTTTTCACAGTTCCTTACGAATAAAGAATTTTGACGGCTATTTTCGAGTGCTGCATTGCACCTTTTTTATGTATTTTTTACTTCATTTTGCTTACATTTGAACTTATTTTTTACTTATAATATTGCATTTACGTTATGATATTCAAGTTTTCATATAACCTTATCTGCACATTACATTACTGATTTCTTATTTTTATTGTCTTTGAAGGCCAGAAAAAAAGCCATTATTTTCCCATGGGAAAAAATTCATTTAAAAGCAGACTTTTTTTGCATGCATGTCAGATGTGATTGTTTTCTGGAATTGTTGATAAATATGTTCTGAATTGTCATAAAATATATCAGTAATATGGAAATGTTTCAAAAGCTGTGCATACTGTAGCAGATGCAATCGGTGTAAAAATAATTTTTTTGAAGTGAAATAAGCTTTTAGTTCATGTGTTTGTTTATTCAAATGATGTTTATTACTAGAGATTAGTTATGAAAAACCTAATAAGATTAAAAGTTAAGGTTTGAAACAATCTCTTATTAATTTAAATGTCCATGGTAATCAAAATGTTACGAGTAAAAAATTTGGAAATGTATCTAAGTGTTACAGTTGTATCTGTAGAAGAAGGGACATTTTTTAAAATAAAATAAAACTGAACACATTTCCAAATATAGTCGTAAGATATTTATTTGCAGAACAATATGATTTTCTTCGATTCGATTATTCTTGTTTTAATATATTATCACAAAAATATGCTGTATTGTTTATAACAGACTAGTAATTCGTACATTTATAATACTATAATATACTTTTGTAATATAGTATACACCTAGAAGTTTTCACTTCTGCCTTGTTCTCTTAAGTACATCGGTTTGTTTTTATTTACAAAGGAAAATGTCTAAAAGCACAAGAAAATTGAGCTACTTCAAAGAAATCAAAACGGGAGTAAGCTAAAATCTTGAGCAATTTATAGTGAATTTCTTGTAAAAATTCCATTTTATTTCCCAGGTTTGTATAGAAAGCTTGCAATTTCGAGAATTACGTATTTCAATGAAAAAATATAGTTCCATTTAAAATTTGAGTAGAAAGATTTTGTTTTATGATATTAAAATCAAATGTTTGATTTTCCTTTATAAAGTTTAATTAATTATTAAACTCTGAAAGGTTGAATTAAATTTGCAATATAAATTTTTAAAAAACTAATGATACAAAAACTACTAACAGCATAAATGTACAAAAAAAATCCAAAGTAATAATAGGCAGTATTTCAGTTTGACTTCACCTGTACTGTACTTAATGTATTGAAAATTACATGATGGTTAAAGGATTTATGGGGAACCATTACAGTAGAGTGTCGATATTTCGAGGTGGAAGGGACCGGGACTACCTCGAACTATCGAAATCATAAAATTTAATAAATAAATGGAAATAAAAGCAATTTTTAAATTTCAGTGTAGTATATTTAAATGAAAAAAGTACTTTCAAATTATTACATTACTGCTGATAGCAACAGGTTAATTATATCTTATAATATTTGTCAATTTTTTTTTTATTTTTTAAAAACATTGCTCTTATATATCGATCTTATATACATCCCGTTTTCTTTGGGAAGGAGGCATTTCTGCAGGTGACTTCAGGGCAGACATATGACCCGTCTAACAACGATAAAAACCAGATGTAGTATTTCTTTCACATGTTGTGTATGTGTTGGTCATTATTTGGGAGCTAAACTGGATTTTTTCACTCTGATTTATTGGAAAACTCAAACAATTGTGACTCGAATTGTCGAGACTACTGTATATGCATGAGCTTGCAAAGATTGAAGCATTTCTTCTGAAATTGGAACAGTAATGCAATCTTGGGTTTTATAATATTAAAAAAAAATTAGTTTGAATGTTCGATAAAATATTCTTCACAAGCAAATTAAATTGTCAGAGACAATGCTTAAATTTCCCTTTATTTCAAATGATTTTTATGATTCACTCAAAATTTTCAAATTGAATATTAAAACTTAATATGTAATTATTTTATTTCAATTCAACATAAATATTTCAAATTTTATTGCAGGAAAAAGTGGGGATACTGATAAATATTTTAAATTTATTACTGCCAACCTGAAATGATTTATTTTAAATAAAGTCATTAATAAAAATACAATTTTGTGTCGATTCATTGCACAGTGCATATGGTGCTTTGATTAAACCGTTAGTTGGAGTGATATTGAACCATTCCATGGTTCAACGTATTACCATTCCGTGGTTCAACCTATTACCATTCTATGGTTCAATCAAAGCACCAGTTGATGGAGTAAAGTTTCACCATGCTATGGTGACAACTATCCATGCACCATATTTAGGTGAAACGTTGAACCAAAATTTTTAACAGTGTATGGGGGCAGAAATAAAGGAACCTCCTGGAACAGTATATAGTACCTTACAACCATTGGCTGATAAAAAATTCAATGCCCATATAAATGTTGAAGTGTGTGCGTCTGTAAAGAGTTTTAAATACCTATATAAATATGTCTATGAAGGTCACGATGCACTTTCAGTTAGAATTCAGTCAAATGATGGTCTTTTAAACAATAATGAATTTTTAACTTTTTTAGATGGTAGATATGTAAGGGCTCCTGAAGCGATGTGGAGACTCAATGATTTTCCTCTCTCAGAAAAATCTCATGTATGTAATCATGAGATTGGACGTTCACTTGCCAAACCAAAAGCAAGTGGTAAAAAATGCGCAGAGATAATGCTGCTTAAAAATTTGGTGCGTTCAAAAGGCCTGTGCAATGAGCTGCACAACATGGCTAATAGTGACAAAACTACAGCGTAACGTTATTGAAGCACAAATGATTGGGTAATGCTCAAAAGAAACATTTTTAATTCCCAGAATACCGCTCATCCCATCGAACAATAATATCCCTTTTAGTATAAAAAATGAATTCCCTGTGCGTTTGGCATTTTCAATGACCATTAATAAATCCTTAGGCCAAACTTCTGATAACGTGTTCTTGGTAATAATTACAGCAAAATCTTAACTAACCGGCATGCTCGGGAAACGCCGATTTCGGATACCTGAAAAGTCAGAGTGTGATGGGAAAAATGGGTGGATTGTAGCCTTTTTTTACCGATTCTATCACTTAACCAATTTTTTTGTTGTTGTCGATTTCACTTTTCCAGCGGATGGTGTTGATCTTTTTTTTCTTTGGTTTTCACATTTGCTTTTGAACCCCAACACCCGTAAAACTAGTCTCTGTACGTCAATGTATATTAATTTTTCCTTCTACGCCCCTCCGTGCAGAGGGGATGTTGCATTCCAGATATAAATTGCCTGCATGAATGTAACAGTTCGGGCGCGCTAAATTCTGGCTCTCTGATGTAAAATATTTAGAAAAACTCATTTTCTAATTTTTCCGGTTAGTTGAGCTTTACGGATACTTGAATGCTGGATAATCGAGAATTTACTGTAATCCTGGTTATACACATGGCCAATTTTGTTGGTTTGTCTAGAGCCAGATTTGATAGTGTTTTGTTGATCTCTTCGACCAAAGAGATATGTAATTGTGTTTACAGAGAAATACCGTGAACATTAATATAACCATTTTTTATGTATGTTGCTTATATTTTGTATATAAGTTAAACTTTTACCTGTAATACAATATTAATTTTTAAAAAATGTATATCAATTGTTTAAGATAATTTTTTATTGTAATGAGGTAGTGCATATTTATTCATTTATTAAGCGTCTTAAGCAAGGATGTTCCGACTTTTACGGTGAACAATAATGCAAACTTTTCAAATCATGTTTTTTATATCCAGGAATGAATTTTTATGTAGTATTCAGAAGTGCAATGTTTTGTACATACAGGAATGAAATTTTTTGTACTGTTCAGAAGGGCAATATATTGTATTTTCAATGCATATATTCATGATTTTATGTATGTGTTTCTATATATCGTGGAATAGATTTGAATCGTTTTTTTAAAAAAAAATGTTTAAGAGAATTCTCTGATACATCAATGCCTTTTGAATTTGATTTCCTGATGCTTTCACTACATAAAAAAACGGTCCTTTTCAAGGCCAAACAATTTTAATCCTTCTTGATTAAGGTGAAAGTATTAAAAGGAAATCAGCTTACAACTTTTATTTATTCATAATACTGTATTTTTTTATGTTCATAGTGATAAGATGCAAGACCAAAATATCTATTAATAATATTAAATATAATTTGTTTTTAGAGTTACTTTTTAGAATAATTATATTTGTTTTAATTTTGCGATTTTTATTCATTTGTTCATCACTTTCATAATTTTCTTGGTAAGTTTTATTTGAAGAAAAATATCTTTTTGAGTCTAAAATATTTTATTCTGTGCTGATTTAAATTAAGGCACCAGAAGGAAAATAAATCTGATTCATACATATATAAATATTTTACAATATTTTACTAGGTCCCTTTTTTTTATTGTAGCGAGCGAAGCGAGCAAGGTTGTAACGAAATCCTCCTGGGGGTGTGCGAGCAGTGGGCAGAATCTCCTAGTACAATATATTAATTACCCTTCTCAACACTTCAAAAATTTCATTCCCGTATATACAAAACATTGCGCTTCTGAACACGACAAAAAATTTCATTCCTGGATATAGAAAAAATGATTTCAAAAGTTCCCATTATTATTCACTGTAACAGTCAGAACATCCTTGCATAAGACACTATATAAATGAACAAATTTGCACTCCATCATAACTCTAAAACAAGAATTCTCTCAAACAATTAATATACATTTTTACCAAATTAATACTGTAGCAGATCAAAATTTAAATTATATACAAAGTATAAGCTACATACATATAAAAGGTTTATGTTAATGTTCATGGTATTTCTCTGTAAACACAATTACAAACCTCTTTGGTCGAAGAGATAATTGAAACACTATCAAATGACCTAGCTCTAGACAAACAAATATAAAGTTGGCCATGTGTAAAAACAGGATTAGTTAATACCAAGCACACTTTTTCAGAAGTTAGGCCTTAGGATTTATGAATGGTCATAGAAAATGCCAAACGTACAGGGAATTGTTTCCTTTTAAAACTATAAGGAATATTATTGTTTGATGGGATGAGCGGTATTCTGGGAATTAAAAATGGTTCTTTTGAGCTTGACCCAATCATTTGTGCTTCAATAACGTTACACTGTAGTTTTGCCACCATTAGTCTTGTTGTACAGCACATTGCACAGGCCTTTTGAATGCATCAAAATTTGAAGTAGCATTATCACTGTACTTTTTCTTTTACTTGCTTTTTTTTACCACTTGCTTTTGGTTTGGCAAGTGAACGGCCAATCTCATGATAACATACATGAGATTTTTCTGAGAGAGGAAAATCATTGAGTCTCCACATCGCTTCAGGAGCCCTTACATATCTACCATCTAAAAAAGTTAAAAATTCATTATTGTTTAAAAGACCATCATTTGACTGAATTCTAACTGAAAGTGCATCGTGACCTTCATAGACATATTTATATAGGTATTTAAAACTCTTTACAGACGCACACACTTCAACATTTATATGGGCATTGAATTTTTTATCAGCCAATGGTTGTAACGCACTATATATTGTTCCAGGATGTGCCTTTATTTCAGCCCCCATAGATGCAAGGGCTAATGTAGCTTTTGCTGTCCGTCAAAACATAGATGTCGCTATTTTCAAAATGTAGGGCAAAATTTAAGGCTTCACGGATGGCAAGAAGTTCCGATCGGAAAACCGAACAGTTATCTGGGTTACGAAATCTGCAGCGAAAAACCAAACCATCCTCGGCCTTAGCATAACCGCCGCTGCCAGTCCTACCTGAATCCGATTTACTCCCATCAGTATAGAGTACCAGGGCCTGAGAAGGGATATTGTTGATTAGTTCCAGTGACAATTGCCTTATCATCTCTGAGTGCTGAGTGTGCTTAGGGACACTAGACAATAATTGGCCATTAAAACTAACTCTATCCAAAGAGGTAATTTGCGTCAAGCAGCTAAAAGGGATACATGGTTCAGTGTTAAAATCCAAGAGACCTCGTTTCCACATAACACCAACAGGGCTGTCCTTTTTCAGTCTCTGGTTGCTTGTCCACTGTAAAATAAATTTCGAAGTTCTGTTAAAAGATCAGAGACTCAGTAGTTTGGCAATATATTTAGCAGAATTAGTTCTGATTCTCATGGACAAAGTCTGAAGGTCGGCCTCATACAAAGCAATAGCTTTCGGACAGCAGCTTCTTAGACCCGTGATTATTCTAGCCGCGCTAAGTTGCACTCTTTCCAATTTTTTAAGATTCGTTTGAGAGGGCACTTGATGCCAATGGTTGTAAGGCACTATATATTGTTCCAGGAGGTGCCTTTATTTCAGCCCCCATAGATGCAAGGGCTAATGCAGCTTTATATTCTCGAATCTGCTGTGAATAGTTTTTTGCATCCTGTGAATTGCTGCAGAGCAATTCTTTAAAAAGATCAGGAGCTTCTCTCATATTTGGAAGACGAACTTTCCCATCATGAGAGCATGGTATCTTTTTTACTGGAAAATTCACACACTTCAGACATATTGCCACATCTACGTTCCGGGACATTCACCTCAATTTGAGAATGAACACGATTCGCTAAGTTGATCAGAAAAATCACTTTCAGTGCGTTTTGTAATGAATTATCGATGGATTGATTTGAAGGGGTTTAGGGATTTTTAGCTGCAAAGGCTACCATCCCCGTATTCACAAAAAGTTCAAATTAAAAAATATAAAAAACTTCTGGTTTTGGAAGGAAAAATGAAGGTTCTTTTTATTTATGAATTATCAGTTACGGCAGCTGCCGATTGTAAACAAACCGGTCGTTGCCATTGCAGAAAAGACTTTTCCGCCACGTACTATTTCCGCCTTAGCGTTTTATATATATAGATTATAATACATGTTTAAATGTTATCTGCTTTTTAAAAATTATAACAAGCCATATATATTGATATATTGAAAAATAACGAATCTCTCTTATGCCCTGCGATTGACAAATTCGAAAATATATATCTTAAACATTTTTTTAAAAATGATTCAACTCTATTCCACGATATATACAAACACATGCATAAAATTATGAATATATGCATTGAAAATCTATATATATAAAAAGCCAAGGCGGAAAATGTTTTCTTCCGATGGTAACGACCGGTGTGTTTTGTGGTGTAGTTTATTTTAATCAATGTTTATTTTCGGCAAATAATTTCCTTATTTTTTTGTTAAGACACTTAAAAATTTCTTTGTTCTAATTCTTTGTCTAAATTACACGAAATGTTTTTTCTCTTATGCACTTCTGAAATATTGACAGCTAGCCCTCCTGTAACTTTATACAACCCCCCTTTAGAATACGACCTTCTTCCTTCCACTCTTACTGTGTATACTCCCCCTTTCCCATGAGAAACGCACGTGTTTGTTTGAATCGCTTAATTGCTTATTTCACCTCTCGAACCACCGTTAAGCTTGAAATTAAAAATTGTTTCTTGAGTCCTCCACTCCCTTTTAGAAAAGGATCCGAATCTCCCACTTTACCACGAAGTCAATTTCACTACCTGCCATTTTGTTTCCTTGACAAATAGCTGCAACGGACCACCCAAATTTTACTGTCCTGACGCGACAAATTGTCTGTTTTCACACAAAGACCTTTTCGAACCCCGATAGTGATTAATTACCCTTTGGATGGGTCAGGGCAATACCTACCCTTTTTCTGAGAAACCTTGACCTCCAAACAGAAGAGTTTTTAGCTTCTCTTATTTGCTAACTGCAGGTCTCCGGGGCGTGCACTAGGGGTTGCTGTTCCGGTTGGCGAGTTTCTGTGGGTTCTGGCGTCTTGGCGCAACTAAATTAATTTTGGTTTCTATGCCTTGCCAATGGAAAAAGATGACCTTTGGCGCCGGAAGAGAGGAGGATGGAATAGCTTGGTACGGCATCTTATTTTGGGTATAAGAAGAGGAGATGACAAGTGGAGAAGGACTGGACTTGGTTTTTTGGGAGCAAACTTGTAGACGTTGAACTGTCTTTTCCTAGCAGAATTTTTAGACATAGGGAATGGCATCGTCTAATGGCATGAATGGCATGAAATAGAAGCGGGCTTTTGACATCGTAAGGCGGTCATAGCTGGCGAGGTGATTACGAGCAAGGGAGAAACTTAGAAAGTGTGTGCTTGAAGGAGATGATGTGCTAAGAAAGTAGAGCGTTTTCCGATTGGGACTGGTCTTGGTTGCCGGCGATTGAAGGCGAATAGAGGCGTCTTGCCTGCGAGTGTTTTCCATGAAGTGTTGAACAAGTGCCTCGTCTGCTGAATCTGGAGAGGCTGACGACTGGGCACCAGCGACGACTTTGAGCCTATTGCAGGACAGCCATCATGATCTCGGACCGTTGTGTGGAGCTTGCACCGAGCCGCAGGATCATGCCAAATCCAAAGAGCCTGTAGTCTCCGTGCAACACCTGTGGAGAGCTGCCCGTCGGACCGTTTAGAGCCTCTCGGTGCTGGCTCTTCTGAATGACTTGGACTGGAAGGAAGCTCGTGAAGGGATAGACATGTCTGTGGACAGAACTCGAGATTCCAATACCAACTGAGACTCCCACCCTGGCTGCCAACTTTCCTTGTGCGTGTCCCTGGGTCAAGCCAAAACTCCAACATTTGATATAAAGCTAAGTTGTTTTTTCTTTTCTTGTAAATGTTTAGGCATTATTAATCATCGTTTGAGGTAGATGTAAAAAATGGTTTCGGCCTAAATGAAAGAATGTAAAGTGATGTGCTGATGTGCAGATAATCTTGAATATGAAAAATATTTACATAATGGGAGAGCAGATTAATTGATTGTTTTTTGTAAAATTTATGTGTGCTTTTGTGAAAATTAATGTGCAAGGCTTGGGGATAAATGTGTAATCAGAAAGATAATGAAATGATAATTGAGAAGATCAGGTTTTATTATTACAGGTCTCAATATTCAATTTAAATGTAAAAGTTAGGAGCAGTTAATATTATAAGAAGAAGGAATTTAAAAATGCTAGTAGAAATTGAGCATCAATTTAATGGATAACATTTGTTGCTTCTGCGAGTGATCCACATGCTTCATTGTATTATCTGTATGCCATTAACTGTGTTCATGTGTCATCATTTATGTTAGTGACATTGTTTTTTTGGTTCAACAAAATGCTTATGTCATGTTTTACATTTGTTAGGGGGTCACTACTCAAATTCAGCCTGTAATGTGTTTTTCTTGATCCATCAAAGAATGTGTGTTAATCCAGATTTTAGTAAATGTGATCTCTTATATCATGTCATGCCCCACTAAATAATTTTATATTAAAGTTCTTAAATAAACAGAAGTTAATTTATCATAACAGTCTCTGTCATTTGTTCATGTTTACATTTTATTCCTCACTATATCCTAACGGATCATCCAGGTCTGGTGTTACCTTTTAAAATTATGTCTGTGTATGTTACTTCCTGGGGTTATTGCTAAAATATTTTTGAACACAACGCGGATTGCTTAATTTACTTGAATATATTTTTATAAGATCTTGTATTTGGATCATTTTTGCTTAAACTCTTATGTGAAATGTAAATTAAAAGTAATTAAAGTAATTAAAGATAAAAACCACACGACAAAACACAAAAAATAAATTAAATTGACAATTTTTCTACAATTAAAATATCTGAATCCTGAATACTTCGTCAATATTTTTAATGTATCCAGAATTCTATACGAAACAACAACAAAAAAAAACACGAATAATAATCTATTATCAATGGAGTAAAAGTAAAAGCGTACTTTTAATTTTAAATAGTTGTTGAAAAAGTGTTTGGTTCAATAATTTCTTAGCCTGTTGCAAAATCTTTAATTATAAATAAGTATTACTGAATTAAAGTTTTAATTCTAAATATTTGTCTAGAAAGTATTGAAATATTGAGAGAAAAAGTAAACATTTTTTTCTATATTTTCTTGTGAGTAACTCGTGATTTTTTTGCGAAATGTAACTGCATTAAAGAAAAAATAGTTAGGCATCTTTAGTAAACTTTTTCTATCTGATGGAATTCTCTTATTTATCAAGAAGCAGTCCGTTGTTGTTGTTGTTGTTCCATGTCCCCAGGTCCAAATACTAGACCAGGTCCATGATACCATGTCGCACTAACAGTACCACAAATCTATTTTCCTCCTCACTCCCCAGCAGCCTCGCAGAGGCGCCAATACAGTCAGCAGGACAAGCAGGACAGGAACAAGGACAAGAGGAAGAAGTATTTTCTTTATCGACGAATTTCAAGCTTTTGATATGGCCACTACGAAGTCTGGCCAAAGCAGTTTGTGCGGATCTTGTACCTTCGGACTGTAGAGACAGACAAGGACGATTTCCAGCATACCATTCGTGTGCGGGAGGGACTTTCCAAGTAGAGTTTGCTTCAGCCCTGTGGATAGAAAATACTTCAGACGCAAAGAGTTCACCAGAGGCAAAAGAACGAAGAGCACTTTCCTCTTTCGCAAGCAAGTCCGCCACCTCATTGCCGAAGACTCCAACATGGGAGGGAATCCATTGTATGCAAACTCTGCTTTTCTGTGAAAGTGTGACAATTTCGGAAATAATTTCTTCACCGGTTTTTTCTGGAATTCTCGGCCAATTTTTTAAGTATTGGATTGAACTTTTGTTGTCCGTCAAAATATAGGTGTCGCTAGTTTCAAAACGAAGGGCGAAATCCAAGTCTTCTCTGATTGTAAGAAGTTCCGATAGGGAAACTGAATAGTTATCTCGGTTGCGAAATCTGCAACGAAAAACCAAACCATCCTCGGCTTTAGTATAGACGCCACTGCCCGTCCTACCTGAGTCCGATTTACTCCCATCAGTATAAAGTACCAGGGCCTGAGAAGGGATGTTGTTGATAACTTCCAGTGACAATTGTCTCTTCATTCCTGGGTGTTAAGTGTGCTTAGAGGCACTTGTCAATAATTGGTCATTAAAACTAACTTTATCCAGAGAAGTAGTTGTGTTAAAATCCAAAACACCTCGCTTCCACATAACACCAATTGGGTTGTTTTTTTCAGTCTCTGGTTGCTTGTCCACTGCAGAATAAATTTTGAAGTTCTATTAAATGACCCGAGACTTTCTAGTTTGGCAATATATCTTGCAGAATTTGTTTGTCTTCTCAATGACAAAGGCTGTAGGTCAGCCTCAAATAGTGCAATAGCTTTGGGACAGCTGCTTCGGAGACCCGTGATTATTCGAGTTGCGCTAAGTTGTGCTCTATTCAATTTATTAAGATTCGTTTGAGAGGCCACTTGATAGATTTGATAGCCATACTCCAGAACAGGCCGAATAAGCTAGGTGTAAGTCATTCTAAGAGTTCCAGAATTAAATGAACTTTAACAGTTGAGGACGCCTCTTTCCCTTTTCTGCGAGTTTTGCATTATGCTTGCCATAATTAATCTGCGTGTCCAAAGTGAATCCCAAATATGTTGGACATTTTGTTATCTCCAGCAGATTCCCTTTCAGATAAATATTTGGTTATAAGTTGAACTGTAACCAATTTGTAGTTGTGTTGTCTGTTTGTAGTAAAAATACAAGTGAATGTCTTTGTAGAGTTAAAGTATAGTTAATGCTCTTCTGCAAAACTCAGTATAGAAACCAAGTTCTCATTTAAAGAATTCTCAATTTTTGTTCTGTCTTCATCACTTTTCCAAATCACGACATCATCAGCAAATAGGCCAATATTACATGAAGTGATCAATTGTGGCGGATGTGGTGTGTGTATGTTGCACACATCAGAAGGCGCTGCTGGATGAATAAAACAATTTATTTAACACGAAACAATAATATTAAAAACGGTATGTCATGACGCTTCAAGATGTTAGGGTAAGCCCATGGACTCCAAAACACGGGTGAAGAAAACATCGATCACCGAAGGAACAGGGTGTAGACAATCTGGAAGGAAAAGACAAAAGAGAGAGAGAGTTCTCGGTTGGACGTCTTCATACACTCCTCTGGTGGCAAAATCTTTAAGTTGCCACAAGCTGGTTTACAATAATGACGAGGTAGGCACGACGAACATCAGCAGCATGGTGGTCAGAGTCGAAGTCCGAATCCTTTGATTCGAATCCGCTACACACTTTCTCCATCCCAGCCATGAATAGTGAGAACACTGCCACACCCTTTCTCCATCCCAGCCATGAATAGTGAGAACAGAGTGGACCTGAATAGAGCTCTGTATAATCCTGGTTGGATTCAGAGATACCTGCATCTTAAGGTGGAGACGAAAAACGCACTCTAGTAAACCGTACTAGTCGCATATGAAAGATTAGAACTGAGTCACGGGATGTTGGACAGCAGCTTTCAATATAACACTGATGACTTTCTCTAACTGTTAACCACTACAATAAACCTTGTCCTGTCGCTTTTTTGACGAGAAAAGGACCTTCAAATGTGCTTGTCAACCCTTTTATAGACCTTCTCCCGCCTGCAAATAGGAGCACAAGTCTCAGATCTTCGCTTAGACTGCTTTCAGTCCGTAAAGATGCCTCCTGAAGGCTTAAGTGCCTCATTAGCTCCTGCAGACGAAACAAGTAATCCGGGTAAAGGGACGCTTACTGTCGACAAAGAATTGGGTCTGACCAAATTAGTACCACAGGAGAGTTCCGCTGTTGTTGTTCACAGGTTCTCAAAATTGTACATGAAGACCCAAAAAATACTAATGCTTCAAGCCAAACCAAGTTGCTTTATCACAGACAATTCAGGCTCTACTTTAGAGGTCTGCGTATCCGTTCAAGCTATTCCATATCGAAATGTGTGAGAAAAGCAGTGTCTAACGCACTAGACACCAAACATTCTTGACGCATGCTACAAAAGAATAGATTCAAATTTCACTAAATGTCTGGATCTCTATGGACTCTGAGGTAAACCAAAAGTGAGAAATCCAATTGAACATGAAAAGCAATTGTACAGTTTCCACTTTTGCATCTAGTCAAGGAACTGCTCAAGCCAACGTAAGAAAAGATCAACCATAATAAGTCAAGTTACCAAATCCCCTAGAGGGGTTTGTAAAGGACCTATAAGATCCAGGATTGAATGCAAATATAGCATACGGTGTGCACTTGAGATATCCTGGAGCTTGATCGATGTACCTACTCTTCGATGACAGGGAAATGCAAGCTCGACAACACTAATTATGTCCCTTGTTCTTGCTAGGCCAACAAATCTGTTTTCTGCAATAACGCTTTTGTGGCACGTATACCAGAGCTGGATGCTATATAAATTGTCGAAAATTTTTCCTGCGAAGTCCCTATAGGTGAATAGAATCTGATTGTTGAGTTCACATTACAATATAGTGATATCTCAGAATTACGGGCTTTGCAGCTTTCACTGGGTCTCCGAGAAAACTAATTTTACCTTCAAGATACTTTAATTCAGGATCTAATATTTCTGGCTACTTTCCCATAATCTTTAGGTCACTCAATGACGAAACTGAATTTCGAACGTCCGTGATAAACATGGCCACTATATTTTTCTTTCCTGTACAGCATCTAATATCCGTGGTAAATTGCGAAATAAAACATTGTCGCAAACGTCTAGGTGAACACCTTTCATCGCTATTCTGCCTAAATGCGTTTCAAGTCACCGTTTGTGGTCATATATAAAGCGAACGGGCGAGCTTCCAACATTTGACAGAAATCATTGAATCGCAGAGAATACGCCTTCAAGAGTCCTCAAGGATAGGTAATGAATATTGCGTGTAGGTTAACTTTTTGAAAAAAATCCTAAAGGTTTAGAGATCTCTTCTGAGTACTCTTATAACACACCTTCCATAGCAAGTCAGTAATCTGTGTTAACCAAAGCCACTGCATCAGAATTCATGACGATAACAACGTTGTGTCAGCAAAACACTTTTTTTTTATTTTCGTCAAAACTGTGATCGATTTTAGGGATTCCATTTAATCTTTGTCTTATAACTTTTTTCGAACCGCAAGTACGATTCAAAGGTAGAAAGTATTTCATCAATTTAGAATGAAATCCAGATAAAATTGACATCCCTTAGAAACCCCAACTTGACTAACAGTTTCTGGTTTGGAAATTCCTGGATCTCTAACTTAGGTAGACATGGGAACGTACCTTCACTATTTATAGGTGTCCCAAAAATCAACCTGCAGTTTACTTACAATTCAGATTTGATTCACTATTGTGACTAATCAATCGAACGTTTGAATATTCATTCTAGGTTTGGCGTGTTGTATCCATCCTTCTAAACACAAAAATATTCATCTATGTACGCGAAACAAAACATAAATCCGGAAAATCTTCATTTATAAATCTTGAATGTTTATGCTGGTAACATAAACCAAAGTTCAAATAAGAAATAAATCAAACCAAATGGTGTATTAATTGGCGCTTTGATATCTGGATTTACTGTGATTTGATCATACGACGACGAACGACTTTTAAATTTTTTCCTTCAAATAATTGAAAATCTTGCAAATGTGGAAAATGGGATATTTACCCGTTTAGTCACCTGTTAAGAGCCCTTATAATTAGGTCCCGTAAACTTAGGAACCTTTTAGGGACCATATGAAGTGGGTGCCAGTTACTACGCGATGGACGGTAAATTTTCCAGCACATAATTAAATTCTTCTGCTCACCTTCAATTGGATGAGGATGTAATCTACGCGTGCAGTTACTAGGACATTCACTTGAGGAATAAAATGCAAGATTATGTTTAATTGTTTTAGGAAACGTAAAATTTAGTTTGTTATTCCCTTTTGTAACGATTTAATAACTCATGGTACCTCATTACCTGATATATTTTTCTACATTGGAATTACAAAAAACCAGCTCGGACCCATACATTTAAAATTAGGTAATAGGATCCAAAAAGACATTGCTTTTTAATCATCAACTAACAAAAAATTGCTGCAAAAAAATCAGCATCGTATTACTGGTTCGTGATAACATGGATCATAAACGGCCTTGGTGCAATTTTCTTTGCAATCCTAGATCGACCTCATAGCGTTCTGAACCAAAAAGTTTTATATGGGAGCCGTTTCTCTGCAAAAGTATGGTACCCTGTAATTTCAACATTCGCGTTAATGATAATATTTGATAACAATTATATCGTACTGTTCCAAATACAAAAATTGTTCTGAGTAATTGTCTGAGCATATAATTGACTATACCAGGTTCGAGGTCTATATTTTGACGTGTTATTTGAATTACGATTTTGATATGTTCTATAGGCTTATCCCAATTTATTAATGATAAAAAAGTGTTTATTCCTGCCTGGACATTGGAATGGGATCTTAGTAAGTTTTTCTGAGCATTAAGAGATGCAAAGCGCATTTAAAATGTTTTGAAAGTCTGAGAATACGTAGTTCTCACTCAACCTAGAAGTACAATATTCCGATTTACTCTTACTCTTTACGGATGCAACTTTCCAAATTATATCGTGCATGTGACGCATTTTCGGCCACACATTTTAGACAAATATTCCGAGCTCACTCAAAATTGTCCGAATATTAACATTAGCGATTAGCCATAGTTTTCAGAAAGTGCATCGTCTACCAGTCCTTCACCAACTTGCATTTGACGGTAATAAGTACTGGCTTTTCATCCAAATCCAGGCCTTCAGTGACGCTTTCCAACCTTTGTTTTGCGAAACCACCAATCCTGATGAAAAGACTGTCTTTTAAGCGCGGTATACGTTGGCATAGTGAGACATACCGTAAACACAGCCCTGACCTGCCGAAGCAACGTATGGTGAACACTGGAATGAAGTCGAAAGCGATAGACGAGTAATGAGATCGGCCTAATGGCCAACACAGCCTCATCGCCCAACCGTGGTGGAGGTAATGTACTATCACTGAGTGGACATGACTGCGCTCCCTATTCATGTGCTCCTCTGAGTATGAGTTCCTTCCATACAGAAACCTGGAGCAACATCCAAACTTAGTGGTGCCCACTCTATCGGGGGGGGAGGTGAGATAAGCAGTCGCTGACAAATGTCGTTGAGGACGTGGCTGCAAACTAGCACTCAAACCTAGTTTGTTCGCTCACTATATTCCAGCAATTCTTAAAATTAGCCCTCAATTCTGCATGAATATAATTTACATTATTCGCCCAAAAATGCAGGAACCTCTGACTGCTACTCTACTGCAACTAAAAAAATACCATCCAGGTGGCTTCAAATTCCTCAGAATCGCCATAAACGTTTCCAATTTACTCCCTTCTTTTTCAGACATTTCACACCTAAGTGCGAAACGAAGAGTGGGAAGATCCTCTCATCAACACCTTAGTGTGTCCACAAAACTCAATCTATTAAGCACCAATATAAAAAATGAAACTGAACTCGAAGAGTCACATGCAAGCTAAAAGTAAAAGCAATGAATTTATTTTTACCCCTCAAAAAAAAGAAAAGTAGTCTTTTTACAGTGAATAAATACTATATATATATATATATATAAATATATAAATATATTATATATATATATATATATATATATAATATATATATATATATATATATATATATATATATATATATATATATATATATATATATATATATATATATATATATATATAATATAATAAGTAATAAATAGAAACAAGAAACATGTGAAAACACGTTGTAAAAAGAAAACCCAAATAATAAAAAGAAAAACAAGAACGTCGGGACGGTTGAATTACTGCTGAATATGCATTTCACCTGCATTTGTGAAGTTTTTCTCATATTTAAATCTTTCATAAAATCTATTTTTCTAAAGTTTTCTTCTTTTGAACTTGCTATATTGGTTTTCATTCATTTTAGAGTATAATATATATATATATATATATATATATATATATATATATATATATATATACATATCACAGCTAGATAGGTTTCGTTCACGGGTCACCACTGAGGCGAATGTAGTGAGGTATGCCGCATCACACTGGAGAAGGCGCTGCTGGATGAATAAAACAATTTATTTGAACACGAAAACAATATTAAACGGCTATGCCATGACGCTTCAGATGTTAGGTTCATTAGCCATGACTCAAAACACGTGAAGAAAACATCGATCACCGAAGGAACAGGTGTAGACAACCCGAAGGAAAAAGATAAAAAAGAGAGAGACGGTTACCTCTCTGACCATTCTTGGTGAAACTTTAGCTGCTCACAAGGGTTATATTGTCCAAACAGGTAGTACGACGAACATCAGCAGCATGGTGGTCAGGGATTTGTAGTCCGGGAACTTTCGATTCGAACTGCTGCCACACCGAATCCGCTACACACTTTCTCCATCCCAGCCATGAATAGTGAGAACAAAGTGGGACTCAGAATAGAGCCCTGTGGTATAATCCTGGTTGGATCTGAAAATGTTGGAGATACCACCTTGATACTTGACTCGGAAAAATCTGTTGTTCAGGAAATTTGAAATCCATGGGAGGGCTCTACCTCTGATGTTAAACTCGTTAGGGCATGTCACCAGAAGCTTATTTTTCCATACCATACCAAAGGCCTTGGTAAGGTCTAGGAACTCAGTAATAGTATGATTGGTGGGCTTCATGTTGTGTGTATCCCTCATAATCTCTGCAAAATAAAGGATTTGATCTATAGTGTTGTGTACACTTCGGAAGCCATACTGTTCTTCCGGTATCAAATTCAGTACCATAAGATATGCGTAATTCTTTTCAAAATAATCCGCTCCAACAGTTTGCAAGGAATGCATGTGAGTGCAATAGGCCTGTAACTTCCCACAGAGATGGCGTCCTTATTTGGTTTGTGGGCTGGGATAATTTCTGCTGTTTTCCACTGTTTCGGAAGTACGCCCGCCTTCCACGACAGATTAAAAATGTATAAAAGGCGCTGTCTATCATATGGTCCAATGTTTTCCAAAAGTTGTCCGTGAATGCCGTCGTGTCCAGGAGATATTTATTATCAATTTGTTGTATGGCATATATTAACTTTGAGGTAGTAATTAGATCTGAAAACAAATGATTAGAAGTAGGAGCCTGCTGACAAGTCTTTAAAAGATTTCTGGCCAATTTAGCAACTTTCTTATCCTCTCTGTTAAAAGTCAGCCTGCTCTCTTTCGAATAGAATTTTCCCAACTCTTCAGCAGCTTCTTGGCCGTCAATAGTAGAGGAAGCATTTGATTTTGTGATGGAGTTCAAATTTTCCTCTTGAGGTTGCATCCTATCTAATGACTTTGCCAGTTTCCAGAGTCTAGAATTAGGTGTTTTGTAATCCAGCTTCGAACAAAGTTGTTCCCAACGGATCCTCTTGATGTCAATATATGATCGTCTGATGTCTGCGTTTATTTTGATAATTTTAATTCTAGTTTTATCATCTGTTCTTTGGGCATAGTTTCTCAAAAGCTGGTCCCTATCAACCAGTAGTTTCTATACAGCTTCAGAGTTGTGAGGACGGTTTGCAAATTTTTTAACACGTTTTTTACCTTTTCCTTCCAAGTCCTCAGTAAGAGGGTTCTGTGAAAGTCTTTCAGTTAAAATATATTTAAAGGTGTTCCAATTAGCTTTATCGAAGTTCCAGGAAAGGTTAGATGACCTTAATGTCCTAATGTTAAAATCTATTTCAGACAAAATAGGAGATTGATCACTGCCAATTTGGTCTAAGACTCTCCATGAGCTGTATGGAAAAATGTCTGGACTAATAAGTGTCAGATCTAAGGCATCAGTGGTATTGTAACTCAAGGAACCATAAGTGGAAGGGCGGAGTGGAACATCAAGGAACCATCATTCAAGAAGAGGAACCCCTTGTCATTTGCCAAGTCTTCCAATTCCTGTTCTCTTGTATTTGTTATAGCACATTTCCCAAACTGCATGCTCAGCATTAAGGAGACGGTGGACACTATATATCTTTTTCTTAATTATTGACTTAAAGTTTTGAAATTTTGTGCACATATCAATTGAAACATTACTGTATGGTATATATATTTTTTAAATTGTTTTGTCTCAATACCTTTTTTAAATCTAAAAATTAACTTTTATAAAAAAATTTTTAAACCGTTCCATGCGTGCATTTTTTTTCACTTCATTTTACATTATTATTACACATAAGTACATTTACAACATAAAGGGGTATTATTTTGCTATTTCATTGAATAGTTAAATATAGGAAATATTTTTGTTTTTCTTTACTTTATTTTCCTCAAAATTTTACACTTTTTCAAAATAAAGTGACTTTTAACTATCTAAATGAAATCGAAACATAAAATGGATACCAAGATTTATTTTTGTATCTATCAGGATACGGTATTAAAAATTTCATAAGATTTACTAAAAAATTGAGACGCGTGGAACATTTTTAAGACTCGTAAATCTGAAAAATTACAGTTTTGAGAAAAACACATTTTAAATGTACGTGTACACTTGCCTTTGATACTTGCTATCTTTATACCATACACTATTCATTTTATTAAAGTAAAGACATATTTATGCATGTTATTCACTTAAAAATAAATTTTGAAAAGAAAAATATGTTTAAATGGAAAAGCTTGATTTGACGCGTTAGAATTTTCGAGCACGTGTTTTCTAAATTAATAAATAACTATTTATTCGCAACAATAATAAATTGAAACTGACTTAACTATCTAAATGTAGCCGACACCTAAAATGGATACAAATATTTATTTTAGTATCTATCAGGATAACGTACTAGAAATTTCATAAGATTTACTATAAATTAAAGACGCATGAAGACACGCAAATCTGAAAAAAAATATAGTTTTGAGACATTTTAAATATATGTGTGCACTTACCTTTAATACTTGCTCTCTTTATACCATACTAATAATTTTAGTCTTTAGTTAAACTCGACAATTTGAAGCGTTAAAATTTTCAGTTACATGCATTTTCTAAATTAATATAAATAACTATTTATTCACAACAAAAATTAATTAAAATTTCCCCAGAACCATATATTTCACCCTCTTTTTCAATGATTTTTGTATTATAATTAGATTTAGATAGTTTATTTGAAATTCTTTTTCTTTTCCAGTTTTCAGTACCCCTACTTTCACTTTGGGCTATGCCACGTTTATCACATCTTTGAGCAATGTGAACAGATTCTGAGCTCAATTCATTCTGTTATGCGCTAAGGTTATTCAAGCAGCCAAAATTAAACTCACCTACAGCAGAAATTACTGCAAATTCAAGGCGCTTTTTAGGAACAAAAGTTTCTTTTGGGCAATTGTTCCAAATAACACTATGAATGTTTTCGTTTACATTCTGGGTTTTTCCCGAGACTCATCCTGCCAACAGCTCGTTGTTTGTAAGCCTTTGATACACAGGCAGTATTCTTTAAGAACTTGCGCTGACAACTTTGTCTTTATTGACGAATGAGAATTTGGCTTTTCATTGTTAGCCAATGGCCTCTGATAAAATCACCATGGTGTCACGCCTGTTGGGCATTTATTATGCTTAGGTGCTTTGTCTGTCTATGAAGTGTGAAACAATGAAGCAAATATTGCAGTTTTCATTTTTTGGACATCAAGGACATTGTATTTTATAGCTTTCCTATAAAAATTCGTGAGTTTTAATATGGTGCTTTGTTTCAAGCTTCCCTCTTTTCGACCACCAATTGTGACACCTTTACTTCGCCACTCTTTGACTTTATTACAAAGACCTGTCCCAAGTCTCTTTGCCACATGATTCAGACATTGTCCTTCAGAAATTTTCATATTGTCACCATATACATTTAACTCTAATAAATGTTGTTATGTCTTAGAATCACCATCTGAAAGAACATTCATGTATCGCATACCACAGTTTTCAACCGATCTCTTCCATAAAATTTCTGCAGCTTTTAACTTCCATCGCATTTGATGATCGCACATAGATTTCGCTGTATTCTGGCTCGTGGGCTTTGTACCAAATGGAGAAATCAGCACTGTGTTCCCCAAGATTCCTTTTTGCAGTAGTGCATTCAGGACAATATTTTGAAAGTATCTCGTAATCAATAACGAGACCAGTCAAAATATCAACAACTATCCAATAACATAAAGTGATGTATGCCCACGATTTTGCCATGTGCCATCATACGAGATTGTGATATCAATAATTTCATTATTCTGGTCAGATGGTGATGCTAACTTATTATGCTTTTGTCGAACAATTTTACGAGACACTTGAAGAATGTTATTTTTATAACTCTAAGTTCCTCTTACAATTTGTGTAAACATCTTGAAAATGTTTTTTGTCCATTGCATGAATGCCAATAGCCATTGAAAAAACTTCCAATGCTGTGTGGTCTTTCCCAATTTTCAAAAAAGCTTCAACAAACTTTTTATTTGCTTCAAATCATTTATAAAAATTCTTAAGAGGGCTGGAAAATATGGAGTTAAATACTTTCTCCAGTTTTTACATTTTAGTTCTATTTTTCATGAAAAGCCATAAGTACCATTAGATGTAACATCCAAAGAACACATATTGCATTTATCACATTTTTTGTTATACAGAAGGGAAGACCGCATACTGTTATTCATAATGATATAAGATTTTTTTCAGTGGCATTGCTTGTTGAAGCAGAGGTAGAAGGCAAAACTTCCAATTTTGTGGCACTTACATTAACAGAATTTTTCTCTTCCTTACCTTCATTGCTTACGCAGTTTTCAACACACACTGAACTATTGGAATTCTCTACTTTTTCCCGTCCCTTGCTTATGTTAGAAGCACACAAACGCTTTCGTTTTTATGGTCTACCTTTCAACTTACGATATCGTCAACAAACAGTATCCATTATGTAAATAAAGTATACAAACTATAAAGTATTATAACTTACCAGGGTTTTTCAGCAAAAAATGACTTCAGATGATACCAGGAAGTAGGCAGATATCACAAAAGATGACAGCAAATAATAACACGTCAACTCGTTAAACACGAGGTAGAAGTGTAAACAAACGAGGCATACAGCAGTTAACAGTTACAGTTAAAATCCACGAAAGCTAAAACGTAAAAATATTAATTCTAAAATAAATTTAAATGTAAAAACAAATCGTGTGTTCTCTTTGTTGACATGTTTGTTTACATATTTGAGTCCCTTTATTTTTTTTAAATGCCTATAACTTTTTAATAAATTAATTTAGAGACATGCGGTTTTGTGCATATGGTTCATTAAAGTAAGCAACGTCTCAATATAACAAAAAATATTCTGTATTTTCGTCAATTTCAAGGTCCGCCGTCCCCTTAAGATCACCAAGAATGACAGTCGATTCACCAAAGTAGTTCTCGAAATCCTCTACATTAAATCTGTGGTTATTTGGAGGATGATACGGAGCAGTTCGTAATTTTTGAAATCCTAAATTCAACCCTTTATTTGCCAAGGGAATTCTTAATATTGATTATTTATTTGATTATATTTGCGATTATACCTGCAAATCTTTAAAGTAGGGAATTTCAAGTTAGTGAAATTCTTAAAAAATATATTTAAGACTACACAGGCCTGCAAAGAATACTTTTTGAAAATTGTTTTAATTTTGATAACTGATTTTTATGTTATTTTTAGTGCTGATTCTAAAAATGAAATCCATTTATTTCTATCACGCAAGGAATTTTTACAAAGTGATTACATATTTTGAAGAAAACAGTTAAAATTGCGAAATTTGACATTTCATTTAAATTTCATTAACTCATAAATCCGTATAAATTACATTTTTATCCTAGTTAAAGTAATTGTTAAGTATATGTAGAAAGTTACAAATCCTTATAGTAACGTTTTTTTTGCCTCAA
Source organism: Araneus ventricosus (assembly GCA_013235015.1). Lineage (NCBI taxonomy): Eukaryota > Metazoa > Arthropoda > Arachnida > Araneae > Araneidae > Araneus > Araneus ventricosus. The sequence continues at coordinate 24,108 of BGPR01019356.1, forward strand.
AATTTCTTTTGCCACTTTTCCTCTTGTGAAAACTTTTCAGGGATTGTGTCTTTGTAGCGTCCAGCAGTAGCGGCTATCATGTTGACATTCCATTTTCCTTAATAGAGCCTCTCCATTTCCTTTATATCATATCTCTATACAAGGTGAAATCTTTCACCTTGTTCCTCACTAAATGTACCTAATTTTTCAGGAAAACAGTCCAGGTGCGAATCAAGAAAATGAATTTTTAAGCTCATACTACAGCCTAAAATCTTGAAATTTTTAATCATCTCCTCTACAGTAGATTTGTAGTTTGGGTCCTTTTTGTTTCCAAGAAAGCTAGTAATAACTTTGAAAGATTTTCAGGATATTCTTTCTTTTGTTTCCATTTTTGTCTCAAAATTTTCATCTTTCATCATTTCCCTGATGTCTTGTCCTACAAACACATCCTCCTTCAGTTTTGCTTCTTGACTAAATCATTTAACTCGGACTGTGTGAAAAGTTTAGGTTCATCGCTAATGGGATCATATACTACATCAACATCATCATCAATTTTAGATACTGTATCCGAATAAATAATGTTTTCCACCGTATCTGGAGGAGAAGGAAAAGGTATACCAGGTCTATGAGGTACAGGCCGCATGGCAGATGTAATGTTAGGATAAGATATTTGCATTTTGCCTTTCACATTGCAAGTACAAAAATAACCATCATCACTATGATTTTTTGTGCCTCTCCAAACCATTGGTGTACCACACCGAAAAGATTATTTTTTACCTTGAATCCATTCTACAAAAATACAACAAACTTTGTGTGGAGCCCAAGGCTTGTCTTGATGACTTAATTACATGCAAAAATAAACGTAATAGACTTTAATAGAAAAATCTGAAATGCTCCTTTGTTGTTTTATCACTCTATAGTTACCGCAAATATAGCATAAACAATTCGGGGATTTAACACATCCACTAGAGTTTTGATCTCTAATGTTCTAAAAGTTTGAATCTAACAAAAACTAGAAGTAAAAACATACTGACCTATAACTCACAGATCGGAATATAAACACATGTGTACAGCACAGAGCAAAGAAAGACACTTATTGAGAAGTAGAGATAATGTCAATGAAAAGGGGTGTGAAGAAGGGGTGGAGGGCAAACACATGAAAGTAGGAGAGGTATCCGGTTTCAACTGGTTTCCTCTGTCTTCAATATTGTGTTTAATAGAGAATTTACCGCGCGATTCAGACGAATATTCTGGATTAAAATACTTTCTTCTTTCTTGTTTAGTTGTTTAATCCACCAATTACTATTTTAAATCCATAAATATGTTTATCGAACTCATATAAATAATACTTTTTTGGTCCAATTATACTAAATTCGTAAAAAAATAGATTGCGATTTGTGATGAAACTGTACGTGATGGAATTTGTTCATTATTTTTCCAGTAATCAGTATCCAAAAAACTATAAAAAGCACCACTTGCTTTACCGACAATTTTTTCATTGCAGACCTGTGCTATTTTACTTGATTTGAAATTAAACCAAAGCCTTAAATTAGAGTCTTTAGTTAAGAAGATTATATTTAAAGTAGATCCCGTTAAATTTCTAAGGAAAAAATGAATGAATTTAATATGCTTAATTCAAAAGATTTTATAAACGAGATATTTCTTTACAATAAAAGTAAAATTCATAAATTCCGTAGTGGGCGCGCATTTCTTATTTAAATAAGCTTAAAATATTTATATTCGGAACTACGGAGATCGATAGCTTCAAGAAGCCAAAATACATGCATTCGGCAATAAGTTGATTCGGAATGGTTCTCTGGTGAATCATTTTTTCGAAATTAATTTTAGCTTCATTAATTCGATTATTTTAAGGAGTTAACATTGATACTTTCTAGACAGCTTTGTAATTTATAAATCACGGGGATGTAATGCCTCACAACAATAACAACCTGAATGTTACCGCCGAAACAGTAGATATATGACTCGTTTGGAAAAACAAACATTATCAGAATTCATTTGGCTTGGCTTTTATGTTATAAGTATTTAAGTTAGCAAACAAAAACAGCTAATAAGATATTCAGACGAGATGAATGTTAGAAGTTAATGCTTTCTGTAATTTCTCCATTCAAAGTATCATTCCGAAAAATTTTCCCGATCACGCCAGTGAAGGTGAAGACGGAGACTCCGAGCCAGAATCCACCAATATGGCTGAACAATCATCTAAACCACACAAATTCAATAAACACAGATGAATAAATATGGCATGATTAATATTTACTTCTTGATGAATATTATGAAAAGTAGGAAGATTCTGACCTTGAAACTCCAATATTATGTTCTATTTTTGTTACCATGCGTTAGATTAACGCATAAATTCGATGCTTTATCAAGACTAAATGTAGAGAAAGGATATTTTCTTCCTCCCCTATAGCTCTTATTAAGCGTGAAACAAAGATGGTGCTTTTGAAATATATTCAAATTTTACTGAAAATTGAATACATTCTAATTTGCAATTTTTCACATTATATATACACGAAGGCTTTTGTTTGAAATTGATTGGTTTGGTATGCATCATTCCTTCATATTTATCAAGCATAGCTGATGGAAATATGTCTCAAATGAGCGATAGATATTCCAACTTTTTTAAATCAAACTCTCTCAGCACAGAATTGCAGTCCATAACAACAATTTGAAAAATATGATAAGGTTTATTTATTTATTTGCATATCTTAGCACAGCCTGTCAAGAGGGTGTAATGGTATCATTCAGGAGAAGGGAAATTTATGTCATAAACAAAATCAAAAATAAGAAAAAATGCATTATCTGAGTTCCAGATCAAACAATATATAAAAAACACCTTAAAAGGTAAAACTTAAGAAAATGTGAAACAAGTGCCCAAGAACAATTTGTCAAATGATAAATGTGATAAACCTGTGACTTCTTTTTCTCGATGAAATTTTCAAAGATTTAATTTGGTCTGCTTTATTTTTATTAATTACTTGGACTGTATAATAGCGCTCTCCCAGTTCGTCCTTCAAGGCTAGTCGCTTTAGATAGATGAATCAGTATACGGCATTCAATAATAAATTTCATTTAAGCGACTATTCCCCTTTTACTTAGCTAAACTCTTGCTTCTACCAGACACGTGTCTTTTGCTCGCCATCTTCAATGGTTTTCTTTGCAGATTTTTATGCAACTTGTTGTAGTCACAACAGAAGTAATACACATCGCTGAATTAAAGAGATTGACGAATGAAAATACACTATAGAATCGAAAGTATCCGGGCTCTTTCGGATTTTTACACTTTTTTAGAATTTGTTTTCAAATGCAAGACTAATTGCCCTTGAATTTCGACCATGTAAAGAATAGACTCTAACTCACATTTTGAAGTGAAGATTCGATCACGAGGGCTTTTAGGGGACCGACCAGAAACTGATGATGAAGAGAAAATCTGGGCATACTCTATTCTAAAGAAAGCTGATAATGATTTACAAATTTCATCAATGATTTTGCTTAATTATCACATTGGTTAGGGATTTTGTAAAAATAGCAAGTATATTCTGGTGTAAAGATCAAGATATACAGGTTTTCTTTAAAAACTCCCATTTTCCTCGCATGCTTTTTGCTTATAAAATGCAGATTTTTCCACCAAATAATATGAAACTTACACAATAGTTGACACTGTGTTAATGAAGTGTTTCATTAAAATTGATTGCATTACTATGAGTATTAAAGGAAATATTAATATTTATATTAAATAAATTTTTACTGCGCATTTGAAAGACATAGCGTAATTTTTCTCTCACAACTCTAAAGTCAGAGATATAGGTCAAGTTATATATAAATTCTATTTGAATATCATTAAGATTTAGAAAGGTATCGGCATTGCAGAATATCGATTTAGCTCTTACAAAAAAAATGATGAGGTGTTTTGCACAAATTGATTTTTTTTAAACTTGAATCTTCGGATAGTAATCGTCGAAGTGCATTCTGAATTATGAATTTTATGTATAAGTATGCCTGGGTACTCAGCATATTCTATCTTTATTAAACTCTATAAAAATATTCAAAAATTCAAGTTTAAAATATATCAATTTCTGGAAAACCCTCATCATTTGGTTTCTCTTAGAGGGAAGCAGAATATCCTCATCCTATTAAATTCATTTCATTGCCAAAACTTTCTAAATCTCAATGGTATTCGTCTGAAATTTTTATATAAATTGCCCTATATATCAGGTTTTGACGTGGAGAAAAGAAAATTACGCTATATCTCGCACATGATCAGCAAAAAATTATTTGTTACAAAAATTTATTTTTCATTCTAAACTTCAAATTTTAATGGAACCCTTCTCTAACATATTGTCAAATATTCTGTAAGTTTTGTATTTTTTTGGTAGAAAACTCTAAATGTTATAAGCAAAAAACATGCGGGTAAATTTGGGATTTTTTAAGAACACCTTTATATCTTCCAGAATAAATTTGCTAGTTTTACGAAAATGCATGTGATGAAATTTGTAAATCATTATCAACTTTCTGTGGCACAGAGTAAGACCAGAATTTTTTCTTCTTCATAATTTCCTGTTTGGTCCTTAAATGTCCTCGTGACTGAACCTTTACAGTAAAATGTGAGTTAGAGACTATTCTTTACATAGTAGAAACTCAAGGCAGTTGATCTTGCCTTTCCGGAGAAGTTATAAAAAATGTGAAAATACGAAAGTGTCCAGAAACTTTTGATTATATAGAGTATATGTAATACCAGTAAAACCAGACGAAATTTTCCAACATTCAACCATTGCCTGAACCCTCAAAATATGATTTAGACTTTTGCTGGGCTGTTAAAATGAAATATTCAGAGAAAGGTATACACTGAATAGCAACGACAGTTTATTGGTTCTTGTTTCATTTTTTTGTTGTTGTTGTAGTCCCACACCAAACAGCTTCCCTAAACGGGTGTAGGCCTACAACGGTCGGTGCGGAGACAACAAGTTAAATTTATTTTACACACTATACCCTGAACAGGGCAGTAAATTAAAACCAATTGAATTGTAAAGTACAGTTGCTGACCCACACAAGTTGGAAGGACTGGTCAAAAATGCTCAACACACCTAGTGTGGAAGTACTTCATTACAATACAAAGGATTTAAATTTATATATAAAAACACATTTAAACAAAACCTACATTACCCTATACATAAAAATGCTTCAAGTCTGTTAGGACAAAGAAGTAGAACGGATAATAGCATAAAAGCAAATGCAATAACCAAGAATAATACATAGTAACAAATAATGAGGAAAAGTAACAGATAAAAATCCAATATCACTAAATAAAGCAC
>BGPR01019357.1:0-16826 GCA_013235015.1 Araneus ventricosus
TCTTCAAGTATTGTGAAGTATAATGAGAATTCATGAAATTCAGCTATCGATACATTCACAGGCATACACTTTCCTGAAAAGACAATTATTTCTTAAGAATAATTTTTCAAATCTGAAACAGCAGGTAAATCAGTGCGAAAATAAGATTAAGATTACACCTTTAAAATTATGCATGATATTGAAAGAAACAGCACATACCATGTCACATTTAAAAATATATATTCATTACAACCTACATATCAGAAATAACATACAAGCATGTGCTGTTAGTTATCCGATTTCTTTTTAAAAGGTGCACCAATACACAAAAATATATATTTCTTAAAGAAGAAAAACTATTTGTATGGAAAAAACAAATTACCCCCCCCCAAAAAAAAAAATCGTATTGGAATGGATTGGATAAGAATGCATAGCAAGCGAAAATAGCCATTTTTTTTTCAGAAATAATGACAAATGGCCATAATCAGTTATTCAATTAATGTGAAATAGATTGAAACTCAAATATATTTGAGAAAAAAAACACTCAGAGATAAAGATTATGTATTGAGAGTTACAATATAAAAGAAAGCATCGTCACACGAAGCACATCGTATTTCTGAAGAGATGAAGATCACAACAAACAGTCCTAAATCGATGACACTAAGAAATAATTTATAGCAATAAAATTTTCTGACGAAATACTTCACTAAAAAATCGAAGGTAAAAATTTAAATTGATATTTCAGTCGTCAATTTACATGCCAATTATACATAGTAAAGAATAGGCGCTCACTTTGTTTATTCCTCCACAGCTGATTTTTCTATACTCTCGAACCCAAACTGTGCATAAGGTCCATTCATTCCAAAGTTCTCAATACATAATCAAAAAAAAGAAACGGTGCATATGCACCGTTTGGGTTCGAGAGTATAGAAAAACAGCTGTGGAGGAATAAACAAAAGGATCGGCCTATAAGCGACTCAGAAATAAAAGCAGTTCTGAGTCAGCTGTTTAAGACTGACCAATGGCTGCCTCCGGCAGGTCACGTGTCGGAGGATGTGACGTCACATGCATAAGGTCCATTGCCATCAAAAGATGGTCTAGAACTATTCCCAATCTGATTCGGACAAGACAAAAAATGGCGCCCTCCTAGAAGGCTTCAAAATTCTTTTTTGCTCTTGTTGTTTTGCATTCCCTATTATAAAGTGTGACAGTGATGTCACGTGAACTCCAGATTATTACTTTGCATTATTGTAGTGCGTCAGAAATCCACCAAAACTGCAAGAGTATAATGGTGGTATGTGGTTGAGAGTATATCGATTTAAATATTTTCATCGATGTTTCTGGAGTTTACGCGCCAAAACAAGATTGTTTTGTGTTTGCCTTTGCAGTCGGATTGTGAGGTACAATTCGTAGTTTGGCTAATTAACTTTTGCATTTAGAAAATAAAAAGAATTAACTTCAAGTGAGTATTATTTAAATTGTGAATTTATGTGCCAGTGTTTGTTTTGTTTTCTTACTTTTTTCTACTTAAAATATTTCCTTTTAGAGCATTGTGTTGTTATCCACTTTGAGAGAATAATTTTTACACTGGATTATTTTTTATAATATTATTAGCATATATTTTATAAACAAATTAGTTATTTGTAATTTCTCTTCAATTGCAATAATTTAAAATAAGTTTTGATTCATGTGTGACATACTATTTTTGTTTCTAAACATAATGAAACCAAATAAAGAAACAGACTGAGCGCCTTAACTGTAATTGATTTTGTGCTTTGTATATAAGTCAGCGAGTTCAAATATTAGTTTATCGAATGGGAAATATTACAAAATTATATGGGGAAAACGATGTTCAGGCTTTTACTGATAAATTATGATGAGAGAGTTGCTTTATGGAAAAATCTGAATTTAGGGTAGATGCTCCAGTTTTGGAAACCTTAAGAGAAAATTTGAAATGGAAATTTCACAGTGGGTCACTGTTTAAAGCATATTAAATCATACTTATACTATTCTTTAGCAAATTTTATTGGCTTTCTGCTGGTTATAAAATTTTTCTGAAAAATATTTTAGAGTTATGAGTTTTTAAATAAATTAACCCCATTTGCACCAGTTTTGGTCCCTCTCCACCAGTTTTGGCCACACTAATATTATATTTTTAACAGACATTTTAATGAATTTTAAATAAAAATAAATCATTTTTATGCAATATATATTTTAGCACATTATTTTCTGTTATTTTAAATGTCATTTCTTTATAAATTTATAAAGATATGTAATAAAATTTACCTAAGATGATTTTAGGTGCGGGTTTCAGTTTTAAAAAAAGAAACAGGAATGCTGAAAACAATTTAATTTGGTTGATAAAATACAAACTATAAAATATAAACTATATATACTAACTTTTTTTTTTGATAAAATATGAAACAAAAAATGGGGAGAGGAATAAACTTACATTGCAAAAGCATAGGTTTTTTTAAAAATCTTACAAATCAAGAATTTGCATTATAATCACTAATTATATCCACAAATATGTATTTTTATAATTTTTGATTGCAACATTAATCAAATTCATCAGAATCATTTTTAAAATTAGAGCAATCCCCAGTGGCAGAATACTTTTCAACAGTCTGCAACGGAGGTTGGGTCTCTTAAAAATAGTCTGCAGAATAGTGCGTGACTATAAATATTTTGCTTTCTTTTTTTAAAATACTTATATCAACTTACAACTATTAAAATACGTTAAATATAAATTAAAAACCATATAACATCTTTATTATTTGTCTAATATAATTGTTTAAATTAATAAACAAGAGCATATGAAGATTAATCTTTTCTTTGGGCAGATAATGTTTCTTATTTACACGAGTGTGAAAATTGATTTATTTTATTTTATGACATGGAATCAAATATTAAATTTTATTGAAATAATTATGTTATTTTAATCAAGACAAATTTCAAGTGAATCTGTGTAAGGCAGTAATGAAACTGCATTTACTTTGATTCTTTTAATTTCTTCCATAATACTCCAAATTTATAATAAAATTAGCTTCACAAGCATATATTTGATTGTCTTTCAATATTTTATAATGAATGATTTTTTATTGAGCTGACAATTATATTTCACAAAATACTTAATGAAATATGTAATTATTGGTCCTACACCATGTTCTTTAGTGTAAGAGGATTGATTCCTTAAGAGTTTTAAATTTTTTTCTCTTTTAAATTTATATTGCTTTTAAACAGATGTTCAACATTTGCAGCTAAAGGTTTATCTTTGTGAATGGTCTCGTGTTGACTCACCATCCATAAGGCATGGCCTGGATGTACATTGGGTTATTGCTAAAACAAAATGTATAAAGTTAATGATTAGTATTTACTTATTGATTATTAGTTAAATCTGGCTATTGGTTAAAAATAAAAATTAAGATAAGAAAAATTTCTTTACGACAAATTGCAGCCGTAGAGATTGATCGAAAATTCTGAGGTTTATTTTCAGGCTGTGTAAATAATGTTGCTTTAAGATTTTTCGTAATAATGCAGTATCACAATCAAAACAACGAATTTTATCTACATATGCAGCCATCTCGAAGTCAAAATTACGTGTTATGTCCAGAAACCAAAAGTGCCAGAAACGTATCGGAATGAAATGCGTAGAAAACATTGGCTGTGACCAATACCGATATGAGGCACTTAGCTTACTTCAAGATCAAATCGCAGTCACTAGGTCTGCTAGGGGAAGCCCATTCAGCATAGGGAAGAAAGAGGGGGGACGCAATTATTTTTGCAATTTGCGTTATATAATAATTGTAGAGTTCTTTTGAAAGTGTGATTAATTACTTTGATATTTTTCATGATGGATATTTTTAATTTATGAGCACATAATAAACTTTATTGCAAAATAGTCTGCAGACAGTGTCCAAAATCTGCGACATACGACGCAGCGTCGCGGTGATTCTGCCACTGGAGAGCAATCCATGCATATAAAAGAATATTCCTCATCACTCGATTCAGGTTCCTCAAGTTGAAATTTTCTAACATAAATGTGAGGTAAACACTCAAAATGGAGATGTTTTTGGCATTCCATTTTGAATGGCCTTAACTGCATTACTAACTTTAGATGGTGAGGAGCAAAATTTTTTTATGGAAATGTTACCTGCCTTCTTATTTTTAATTAGAGCCAATATTATGTAAAATGAAAACAAAACTAAATCATTTATTTTTATTTTAGAAACAAAAATAAATCAATTGCTTTTATTTTAGAAATAAAATTAAGTTAGTTGCTTTTATTTTAGAAACAAAACTAAATTAGTTCATTTTATTTCATCCAGATATTCTTACATTTATGTAATGGCTAAAAACACAATAATGGAGTTATGTGGCTGGAACATGTAGTGTTCCACTTTTGGCCACCTGCATGGCCAAAACTGGCACAAATAGTAAATTTAAAGTACCTGTTTTGGCCACCACCCATTTAATCTTAAAAATAATTTTGATATGAAATCAGAATAAGAAGAAAGCTTACCTCATAAACCCTAAGGGTAATCAGTTTTAGATTAATTATTTAATTCTGAGAGCTTCATGATGAAAAACTGCAAATACTTGTTCCTTAACAAAAACCTTAACAGTTGTGAGTATACAATACTTGATCATACATTTAATTTTTTTACAAGTCACGTGTTTGAGAAAAATGAACCAATCAGATTGAAAATAGTAAAATAAGGATTGTTTAATGTATTGGAATGCTTCTTATTAGTTAATTTGAAATTACTGGTTAATTATTGGAAAAATAGATCCAATGTGGCCAAAACTGGAGCATCTACCCTATGTTCTTGTTGGAAAACTGAGAAATATAGCTAGATTTCCATTTAATATACAATGATTTTATTTTCATTTTCTAAATATGTAAATTATATTATAATTTTAAAAATTAGCTGTAGAATTAATTTTAAAAATTTCATCTTTTGTATTTTTTTTCAAAATTGGTTGGAATTGATATCTTGGCCAATGAAACGGACCCATTTGCGCATTTATTTTCTAATTGTTATCAGTATTAGTTAAAATATTTTTCCCAAGTTATCAGTTGTTACTTTTAAGAAATGTACTTTTACAGTACGTAATCGGACAAGTAGGTACTGCAGAATTCCAGTTATTCGAGTAATATGCTGTCAAACTGATTTTATTATTATAATAGCAAATTATTATAATAGCATTATTTTTATAATAGCAAATTGCTATTATGCTAATAATAATTTTTATATTTAAAATAAATGTTTGCTGTGCCTTATCTGAATGAGTTATGAATTTTTTAATGTTATTTGAAAATGAATTAACTTTTATTGTAATGATTTTAAGAAAGATTTTTAAATTAATTTAACAAGGTAATTCATTATTTGACACAATATAGATAAAGCAAAGGACTATTATTAACCATCAGAAATGCTTGTTTTTCACAACAAAATTTCTAAAATATACCATTGTCTGATACCAACTTTTCCAAAAATAACACCATATGCAATATAAAATGTTTAAAGGGTGATGCAAGAAATATTTCCTCCCTTCTTTTTGGGCACTTTCCCATCTGTGGGAAATCCAATTTCCCAAAGATTGTAAGGTGCCACAAATGGTCTGGTTTATGCTATTATCTTGGATTGGTGACCAGAGGATTCCGGAACCCAATCCCACCAACATCTTTTTGTTTGTGGCCGTAATGCATGTTGTGTTATAATCAAATAAATATGATGCATATTGTAAATGAATACATTTTCTAAAGAAAATATTACTAGGGCAAAAAATGTGTATTGTGTGTTTTTTTTTTTTAAGAAATTTATTTTTATAAAGGTTTTAATTAAGAAATTCCATATGCTTACAAATAAAAGTTTTAAAATTTATATTTCTGTCTGTTCCAAGTTAATTCTGTTTTTGGAAATATCTAACAAAACTGAGAGCCTAAATCTGTCATCACAATTATATTTTCTTTGCCCGACTACTAGTATCCTTCTAAAATTTTCTTAGAAGTAAGATTTAAAGAAAGAACTTTCTTTAATCATAAATTTTTAAATAGTAGAAAACAGTCCCCCCCCCCCCCCAATGCAACTAGCATTACAATCATGTATCTTACAAAGCAGTTTTATATGAAACTGATTGGTAAGATTTATTATTCAAGGTTAAGAATTTGAGAATAGTTTTCCTAGTGTATCTGTGCAATTTAAACTGTCCTCAACTTGGCCGAGCTGAAATAATCTAGATGGCATTTTTAAAAAGTGCTTACATAATTTTCTAATTCACTGGCTGTAATTTCTATTTTATTGTGACTTTCTTCACTTACATTCATTGGAATAATATACACAAAATGTATGTATTCTTAAATCCTAAATTTTTTTATGCAATGGTTTATAGGTAATTAATTTCTTTAATAGAGCTTAATTTTACTTGTTTTATAAAACTTCACCATTCCTTTGCATAATATTTGTTTAAAATTACTGTGTTTTGTGATTTCAAAAAATATCTTTAATTCTCTCAAATGAGCTCTTTATTTTATAATTGTGTAGTTATTATATTGGTAACTCAATTAGAGTAACTTCTTTCTTTTAGGTATCAAATAAAATACAAAAAATGAGGGGCCCACGTACCAGATCTCGTTCTTCAAATGCTGGTTCCAGTTCTCCAAGTGAGTTCTTAAACTTGTATCCATAAATTTAAGGGACATTACAGCCTTATAGATTTTTTCCCCTTTTAATATGCAATTTAGCAAAATTATGATTATTTTACATAAAAATTAATTTTGTATTTATAATCATGATTTCTCTTGTAACCTTGAACCATACATTAATCAATAAGTAAAATTTATAGTTGTTAAATAGTGAACAATTTTATTGTTAATTCTGTAACTTCTGGGCCTATGTCTAGGTCAAGTTAGATTTACAGAATCAATAGAGGTGAGATTGATTAATATAATCACTGAGATAGTCAGTACGTAGAACCATTGTTGCTCAAGTGCTTCATATTATCTAGTACGATATTACAGTACTCAGCTTCTCAACCTATCATGCCTAATTCCAAATATATATCAGAAATGCTCCATTGTGAGAAAACACAGAGCTGGTGACAAAGTCAAAGCAAGACTGCTCGATAACAAATTTAATAAAACTACAACTAAATCAAATCATAAGATCATTTAACATGCTAGCTATGAAATGATACAAAAGAAGAAAAGTGGGTGCACAGAAGCAATCAGTCTTTATGTACTCCAACAGGCTCCTCACTATTGGTCGATAGGTGACATCACAAATAAGGCGGATCCGATCTGCATGTAATTACAATTTGCGATATCGCCAGATACTGCGATGATGCCACAATTCTATCTCTGATATTTTTTATACATAGTGTTTTCTCAATATAAATGGTAAAAATTATTTATCATTGAAGATAAATAAAGTTCTTTCTTATCTCAAACCTTTATATATATTTTTGTTCTAAAAAGTTTATCAACAAAACTTTCATAGTCATAAATCTGTGTTACTTATTGAAGATTCATTAAAAATTTTCAATTCAAAATAAAAATTCTCATTCTGAATTGAGAAATGTACTTATTTGTAAACTTTGTTCATTTGTCTAAGGAATTGTAATATATATTTAAGTTTTATGTTAGAATGTAACGAGTATTCAGCTGGCCGAATGCTAAGCAGATACTCGGTCGAATATATCCAGGATAATAACTTTTTAAAATACACATTTAACAAAGAATATTACAGAATTACATATCAGATGCACAGTCCATAGGTATATTTAATAAGGTTACATATAATTTATCATTGTGAAGCTTGTAATTATTATGCAAGAACAATAATTTTTCAGGGGGGGAGTATGTACCATTTGGTTTCATACACATATAATGCCAACTAGGGATGTAATGAATATTCAGTATTGCACCTATTCGGCCCTTTCTTGAATATTTGGTTTGGCCGAATGCTAGACAGATAATGATCAGAATAAATTCGGGATAAAATGTTATTTTGAATATATTCCCAGTAGCAGAAACAGCGCGACACGGCGGCAGGCGACGCATATAAATTTTAGCCCTTGCAGATAAATTTCTGAATCCACTTTCTAAAAAAAAAAAAAAAAATGGTATTTGCTGGCAGATGCATACAATATTTTGTCAAAATTTTCTAAACTTGTACAATCTAGTGAAAAACTGCCTTGGGATTATTTGAGATACTTAAAAAATTTGTTTTCTCATCTAATGATATTTTTAAGGCATGTTACATCAATGGGCAATCTTAAAACTATTGAAGATTTATGTAATTTTTTATTTAAATTGCCTTCTTTATTTTTTAAATTCTCCAAAACTGCTGCAGAAATGTTCAAATTTTTCACCCCGAGTGTTCCAATTCCAGATAAACCAGTAGGCATAAAATCTTTGCGTTCCGCAAATAAATTTAATGAAGATGATGAACTTAGTTGCAGTTATACTAGTAATTTAAAAGATTTTGATACATTTTTTACTTCCCTCCGAGATCAGATTGAAAACTACACAAAAAACAAAAACCAGGACATAGATGATATTTTAGATAAAGTTGGTGACATTTTCAACTTGGATTATTTGGTATTTCTAAAAAGTGGTGTCTCTATTGAATTTGTATTCACTCCAGAAACTTTCTTCAATTTTATTAGTAGCTTTTTAAGTCAAACACCCAATGTTGATAAAGATTATCACTTCTTTGAATATAAACAACTATGTTTGTGGTTCCAAACAAAAATATCTGAACGCAGAGAAGAAAATGTATTATGTGACCTAAAAGCCCTTTTCAAATTAGTGGTATTAGAACTAAAAAAATAAATTTCCACTTATAATGAAGTTACTTGCATTCTCTATTTCCATCCCTGTATCTGAAGCTGTGTGGGAAAGTTGGGGATCACTTTTAAGTAATGTTATGCAGAAACGGCCAGGATGTAATGATGGGTCATTCCATGTCAAGTGATCCAGAAAAAAAATAATTGGTTGCTTGAACATTTTATAGTCAAATGATTTTTTGTATGTTGATTCCTACATAATTAGAGAGTCCAAAAAGACTAATTTTTATTTTTTATCTTTTTCTGAATTCCGATGGCAGCCATTTTTGTTTTACAAAACGTGCTGATTTTTGCATTTCTAGGGGTTTGCGTTTTTTTGTATTACACGGAACTGGTGAACCCGAGGTTGATGAAACAAAAACCGGTTTATTCAGGAAGATACAGCCTTTATTATCTCCAGCATACATTTAAGGAAAACTGTATCACAAATAGCAAAAATCAGCTTAGAAGTTTGATTTTAAAAATAACAATTTTTCAATTTTTGAAGGCATATAATTCCCAAAAGGAATCTACTCTTGATATTACTTTTTTGGGAATGTGTAGCTACCTTAATGTACTGTATTTACAAAAAAATTCAACCCTGAGATTTGCTTCTTTTAAGAGCTACGGGCTTTCAAAATCCGAAAATTTAAAAAAAATCCAAATTTTGACACCTTATATCTTTGTTGGGGCAAAGTTTAAAAATCTGAAATTTTTACAGATAAACCCTCTATAGTGTATTATATTGCTGTAAAAATTTCATGTTTGATATTTGTCTACAAGTCAAGTTAGGGAACTTTAAAAATCCCATAAAAAATGTATTTTTTTCCAAAAATGACGGAGCATAAGTTTGACTAAGTACCATTTTTATCATTAATAAATTATAATATGATATAACTACTATTACATATAAACTTATTTTTTTACATGAAGTAGCTTGTGCACACTTTAAATGTATAATGAAGTTGAAAAATTTGAATGTTTCATGGTCACTTTAGGGTCCACAGTATAATTGAGGCTTCTTTATCATCAATAAATTATAATATGATCTCAAGTAATATTTGTAATTGAAATTACAATTCAAATTAATTCTTATGGCATTTATATTTTCAATTAATGCACCATTTGGTGTATTAATTTTACTTCGTATTTATTCTGTTAAGTTATAACATTATATTATGTCATATTTCTGTTTATAAGATAATCTCTTAAAATGCTGTAGGCCTAATATACTTATTCAACAAAATGTGTGGATATTCAGACCTGTTCACAAACTTTTGTGATAGACTTCAACAAACCAAAGCGAGTCTCCATCGACCGTACTCTAACCAAATATTGACACCAGCAGAAATGTTTGAATTTTGTTATGAACATTTAAAAGGAATCAGCTTCACTTACATAAAAGATGAAGAAATCATTCAACTTCATAACAATAAACTTCTAGATTGATTTGAAAACTCTGTGGCAATTACTGGTTCAAGGAGTTTCCATTGTTTTGTTCCTGTGTCGGAGAGTAACCTGAAGTGCTTCATTACTTCACAAGCTACGGAATGTGAAATTCATTCCACTACAAAAGCTGTACAAATAACACTTCACACAAGAGATTCTATTGTATATGATGGTCAATGGTGGCTGGCAGAGGTGAATGACATTAGTGATATAAATAAAGATGTGCTTGTAACATTTTATCAACACCGCCGGTCCAAGGACGGCTTTTAAGAAAAAGGAGAAAGACTAGACTTGGATGCCTATGAACAATATTTTAAGGAAATTAAGTGCCTTAGAACTACAACAACTACTGGAAGGACACATAACATTTCCCCAAAACTCAGTGAAGAAATTTCAAAACTTCTTTATGAATACAAATCAAGGTAGAACGATAAACCTGACTCACGTGTATAGTATATCCATACTTTTGTGATGTGTTAGTTGTAAATAATATATCGATACTTTTATTTGAAGTTTTAAAGTGTTTTAACAATGGTAACCATAGTAAAAACTGTGTTATAAAATAAGTGAATAGAGAAGCCTCAATTATACTGTGGACTCTAAAGTGACCATGAAACATTCAAATTTTTCAACTTCATTATACATTTAAAGTGTGCACAAGCTACTTCATGTAAAAAATATATGTTTATATGTTATGTGTGTTTATATGTAATAGGTAATAGTAGTTATATCATATTATAATTTATTAATGATAAAAAATAGTACTTAGTCAAATTTATGCTCCGTCATTTTTGGCAAAAAATGCATTTTTTATGGGATTTTTAAAATCCTCTAACTTGACTTGTAGATAAATATCAAACATGAAATTTTTACAGCAATATAATACACTATAGAGGGTTTATCTGTAAAAATTTCAGATTTTTAAACTTTGCCCCAACAAAGATATAAGGTGTCAAAATTTGGAATTTTTTGAAATTTTCGGATTTTGAAAGCCCCTAGCTCTTAAAAGAAGCAAATCTCAGGGTTGAAATTTTTTGTAAATACAGAACATTAAGGTAGCTACACATCCCCAAAAAAGTAATATGGAGAATAGATTCCTTTTGGGAATTATATGCCTTCAAAAATTGAAAATTTGTCATTTTTAAAGTCAAACTTCTAAGCTGACTTTTGCTATTTGGGATACAATTTTCCTTAAATGTGTGTTGGAGATAATAAAGGCTGTATCTTCCTGAATAAACCAGTTTTTGTTTCATCAACCTCGGGTTCGCCAGTTCCGAGTAATATAAGTTAACGCAAACCCCTACAAATGCAAAATTCAGCACGTTTTGTAAAACAAAAATGGCTGCCATCGGAATTCAGAAAAAGATAAAAAATTAAAATTAGTCTTTTTGGACTCTCTAATTATGTAGAAATCAACATACAAAAAATCATTTGATTATAAAATGGTCAAGCAACCAGCTCTGGATCACTTGACATGGAATGACCCATGCTTGTTTTTATAATTCTTAATGGTCCTCCAGTAGGTTACAAAAACACATGCAAATTTCTTAAAACTGCATTAATTGAAAAATATGGCAAGTCCTACTTCCAAAATTTTAAGCATGTATTATCGGATATTAAATTGAAATGTTTTGTAACATCAAAAGTTGTAAACAGAATTATAGAATAGCCCAGAAATTGTTTACCATGTTTTCAATGAATTGATCAATGGGGAATAAATATAATGTAACATTCTTTTGTTGTTATTATTTTAACATTTTCATTTTCAGTGCATCATATTAATAGGGGACTTAAAGACTTTTTTGATGGGAGTGTAATTTGTAAAAATGTATTTTATAGCAATTACTAAAATTGTATATAATTGATTTTATACTATGTTGATTTATTTATGGAAATAGCATTAGTTATGATATAACATTAAAAATTGTTTCATTATAAGTGTTTTGTTGTAACCAGAATTTATATTATCAGTCTAGTAATGTTTGTACCATAGAAAACCTGTAGCTTAATTGTCACTGAAACCGGCGTCGCTACAACAAAGTCTAACTGTATTTTGGTTGCAGACAAATTTTAAGGTTCTGGATGGGTGTTGCAGATTGATACAAAAGTTTCTGCTACTGGGCATATATTTAATAAAGTATATTGCAGAATCACATTCCGGTACATTTATTATAAAAAAATCTCATGTTTATCCAATTTTAAGTTGTATAGTATATAAGGTGTATGAATAACGTTGCATATCATTTATAGAAGTCTGTTCCATATTGTTTCGTATATATTACCAGCTTCAGAAAATAAATGGTCACTATATAATGCTTGCAGGTGCTGAAAGATATTTTCTTGCCAAATTTGTGAACCTTGGAAATTTTTCTGCATTTTTTCCCACCATTAAGTGAACACTCCAATCTATCTATTATCAAAATAGTAATTTACTTCTAGTAATTTTAATTTATCCATTTAATTTTCTTCTGTGTTTAGCATTGTCATGCAGACAATGATAACTCATTTCTTTGAAGCAATTCCAAAGTGAAGAGTGTTTCTTATTATTGGAATTGAGGTATTTAAAATATAACAAATATTCATAAAAAGCATTAACATTTTTTAAAATATACAAATAATAAAAAATCAATTTTATTTCATCTTTTTTTTCCATTTAAAATTTGTTATTTGGCCTCTGAATATTTGGTATTTGACCAAATATTCAGCCAAATCACTATTTGTTATATCCCTAGTTTTATGCACATGCATAAAACTAGGGATTATTATACATATAATATGTAATGCTATTAATTTTTAATTTGCTTTATAGGGATTCGTTGTATTTTACCTCGAACTAATTAACTGATGGAAGTATTTTTGTATATTCTTACTTTGAAATGCTTTTCTTTCTTTCAGTACGAGAACAAAATTCTAATTTGGATAGTGATCCCTTGTCGCCACCATCAGAAGACATGGCTGATTTTCTCCCATCATCTCCAGTAGATCCAAACAGCAGAGCTGGTTAGTTTTACTACTTAAAATGTTACAGTAGAATTACACAAATTTAACTGATAATAATTCAGTATCTTACAGAGTCTTTGAACCCAAAGAGTATGACATAAAATTCGATGACTTATTTCATTCTTATTTTCTTGGTTTGAACTTGTGTAGTATAAAATAGGCACATTCTGAAAAGTTGATCAAAGGATAGTAATGATATGTCCGATTTTAAGATAATAATGAATGGTTGGAGTAGAATGGAAATTTCATACTGCAGGAAAGAGAAACATTGCTCTGATTTGAAAGGCAGAAAAGGTTAACGAAAAGAAGGAAGTTTGAAGAGGAATGTTGATAAAGGCTGTATCTATAAATACTGTTATTTTCATTGGTGTCTTTTTCCTCCCTGTAATGAAACAAAAGTGCAATTTATGATAATTATTTTACAAAAACAGCTAATTATTTCTCAATACATGATTGCTTCATTTTACTTTGGATGTGGTATGTAAATGTTGTTTTTTTTTTTTTTTCCCGCATTTGGTAAAGAAACAAATTATTTCTGTAATCTCAGTTCACACGAATTTCTTGGATTCAATGGTACTTTATTTTGGTGTCGATTCAATCTTTATACTAACTACTGAAACAAATGATTATTTATTAGCCAAGTAATACAAGATTTTGTATATCTTTGTTCCCTGGTATTTCTTGTTAGTAAAAGATACTTACTTTTTCCTTTTATTTCCTTACCCAGCCTTATGCCTTGCTCATTACTTGTCTGGATTTCTACCAAATTGTGATTTCATTTTCAGTTAAAATCAAAGTAGTCAACTCTTTTAAAGTTAAAATTAATTCAAATTTTATACCGACACTTTGCAAAATTATACATCGGTAGTGTTGTGTTAGTTTAAAAAAAAAAATAGGCTTTTTAAACACTAATCAGCTAAGAAACCTAATTTAATTTTTACTCGGAAATGCAAGTTACCAGGTTGACTTTCTTCTCTCCTGATGTCGTAAGCTTGAAGATTGGTCTTTTATCCTGAATTGCAAATTGTGCATGTGATGCCCTCAGCATCTAAAATATGCACCGGGCAATTTA
Source organism: Araneus ventricosus (assembly GCA_013235015.1). NCBI lineage: Eukaryota > Metazoa > Arthropoda > Arachnida > Araneae > Araneidae > Araneus > Araneus ventricosus. Next base: position 14,333 of record BGPR01019357.1, read on the forward strand.
AGTTAAAGAGCTAGCTGTCGGAGTAGGGACCTAGTAGCTTCAGTATATATTAAAATTAAAATTTTTTTGTTTTTTAACTACACAAATAAAGTAGGATAAACTGGAAGTGTTGCCTGCAACATCTGAAATGCCCATCTAACAGATATTTTTAAGTTGATTCACTAGCCATGGGAACCTAGTAGCTTCACTTTTACACAAAACCATTAGCAGCTATGATAACAATGAAACTTAATAGTTATACTAGCAACCCATTTGGATTATTTGTAAGGGTGCATTTATCACTCAGAAAAAAACTTCGTCATCAAACAGTGACCTAAACTGCATTCCATTCAAATTGTAATCGTTATAAATTCTATGTTATATGTATGCATAATGTTTTGTGATTTCTGTAAGATCTTATTTTATAAATCTTTGTAGTTTTCAGCGATTTGGAAATGAGTTCTCCACTATGTTATGGCACACCAAGTTCTCATGGTACAACTAGTGGACGTTCTGTTGGGTATGTTTCAACCAAATTTGTGCACTATTGTTTCAAGGTTTCTATTTAAATACACAAATAATATATATATATATATATTATTTTATGTTTTGATTTAGAAATACTGCTTTTATATTTTCCTTTCTTCTGTAAAATATTAATAAACACTGTTTTTATTAGCAATCTGCCAACTTATTATTTGTATTCATTCATATCCATGCAATTTCTGGCTCCTGGCCCTGTAAAGATCTTTCAAATACAAATTTATTTGTATGCATTAAAATTAAATATAAGCAAGATGTTTGTTATTTTATACACTTTTAATTATGAAAATCTTGATGGTTACTTTCTCGTATACGAAGTATACAAAAAGAAAGTATTGTAATTGTCAAAAAATTCGATCTTGAGATTTTGACGAATCTCCACGTTTTAGACCTCCCTGAGTCCAAAAAACACCTTTTTGGAATTATGTCTGTCTGTGAACACGATAACTCGAAAACTATTAAAGCTATGGGGATGAAATTTGGTATGTGATCTTTACACATAATTTGTAGGTTTCTATCAGGGTTGCGGTGATTTAAATCAGTTGATTAAAATTACTGATTTAAATCACTTTATTTTAAATATCAAGTTAATCTGATTTAATGAAATAAAATTGTCCATGTATCTTTAAATAGTGATTTTTAAAGTATTTTTAAATTATATTTAAAGAAAGAATATATAGAACATAAAAAAATATTTCATTGAAATGATGTAACTAGAGTACTTTCCATATCTGTATTTTTGAGAACACAGGCAAATTGGATTTTAACCCTTTGCGGCGCAAGGCAATAATTTTTTGAAAATATGATGAGAAAATATCATGAATGGGTTTAGTTTATTGTCTAGACATAGAATCTACAAAAAAAAGTTTTTTAAAAAAACTTGCTTCATTCCGAGGGGGGGGTTGTCCCCCTTTCAAGTCACCGCCCTCATGAGAACCCCCTTAGATACAGCCACCTTGATACACTCAAAAATTATTGTTGAATCTTACAGAAAATTATAAATTAAAACTTCAAGAATTTTGGAGCAAAATTTTTGAGTTACTTTGCTAAAATTGTTAAACGTCCAGAACTGAAAAATCTCTCATCTCCGAGTCAAGGAATTTTCCCAAACTTTATCTCTAATAATTCCTATTCTGAAACAAAATTTCATAAGACTGCTATATACATTCTAAAAGGAGTATTATTAGCCCTATCCTAAACCTATTATTTTCCATTTATGGTTGAATTTAATGGTTGAGAAGCGAGTGAAATTAGGTGTGCCATTAATTGGCACACTTCGCCGCAAAGGGTTAAATAAATCTAATGAGCAACACAATAAAATGCAAAGTATGAGATGCTCCTTTTTTTATAAAACAAAATAAATATTATGAAAGGATCATGTTCACAAAGAAAGAACATAGTAAAATACAGTGAGTTTCATTTTAATACTGGAGAAAACTAAACAATGTTGGGGACAACAAATTTTTTATGTTGCAATGATATTCAAATGTAGGATAATTAAGTAATGCATATAAATGTTCCAAAAGAAATACAAACATCCACATAGTGCAATTTAAACTATGATCTATACTTATAAAAGGCAATGTTTGTGAGCGTGTGCGCAATGTCCAGACGAATCCATCACACTTACAGTCATGAAATTTGGCACATAGGTAGTCCTGATGGTGACTCGAAGCCTGAATATAAAAATTTTATCTAGAAAATTTTGTATTTAATGTTTTATGGAAACATATTAGGATTAGAGAAAGCTTCAAAACTTGTGTTTGTAATGAAACAAATGAACAGCTGAGTGTATCTATAATCAAGAAATGACAATTTTTATTATATTGTTTCTTTTTTCCTTAATGAAATTGTCTTATATTTCAAAAGTATTGTGACAAAATTACTTTGTGGGTGTACGTGAATGCAATCCAATAAGCAGGATTAAAAAAATAAAGCTCTTTATTTTACAAATATTCTCAAGCAAAGAAAC
>BGPR01019357.1:16836-29418 GCA_013235015.1 Araneus ventricosus
ACCAGTAGAAATAGGTGGAAAGTTTGAGGTCCTTCTAGAGAATTCCATTTGTCGCCAAGGTCGCCAAATTTATCGCCAAGTTTGTCGCCAAGATTAGCATCTCAGGGAAACGAATTTATAGCTTTGTAACAGTATATTATTTTTATATTTTAGTTCACAAATATTATTTAAATAGTTGTTACATTTTTCAGGCATGAAAGACTTCCGCTTTTAAGCGGAAATCCGCTTTTTTGAATGTCTTTCAGGCTGTTTCTGAGATCGATGCGAAACCGTCGAGAAATCGTGACCGAAAAATGTGGGGGGTGGGTTGAAGCAATGTCTGAATCCGAAACGAACGCCATTTTTTTTTCCGTCACAAAGTAAACAGAGATGCATTCTCTGGGGTTTACGCGCCGTATCTATCGCCTCATGTGATTGGCACACAGCGTAATGGAGGAAGGCGGAACTTCTCCCGTATAGCCGAATGACGACCGCTCTACGAGTAGGTTACGCCTTGCTGTTGAAATCACACGTCGGTGAGCTGCTATCGCCGATGTTGAATCACGGGTTGAATGCTAACGGTTGTTATGCAAAGAACTTCCACTACTACTATCATTTATCTTGTGTTTGGCGGATCGTTCGTGTGATGCTGTATGCTTAGTGTTACGTTCGTCAATTGTGAAGATCAGCGTTTGTGAGTGTAACCGAGAACCAAAATGGAGATTAACTTAAACGATGAACATAAAGTTCGTTCCCTAGATGCGAACGAAAAAAATAAATTTAAATTCGAGTGGTTGAATAAATCTATGAAAATTAAACTGCCGGCGAAAGGTAACGATACGAACGTGGTAAAAGTAGGAGATTCGATCAAGAAGATCGAAATAAATGGAACTGTAAATTGCCAGCTTTTCTCTGATACCATTTATTACCAAGCATTCTAAGCTTGAGAGATTATTTCATATTTATGTCCTTAATTTAATGCTTTTTAAAGAAAGTATTGCAATTATTAAACAATCTTTAAGTTGCTGAACTCAAACATTATTCAAAATAAGTTAGTATACATGCATGAAGATTGTATGTTGGAATTTTTAACAACAGATCATAAACCTAAAATTATTAACATACGTGAAATGAAGTCATTTCCTATATTTTAAATACAGAATACAACAGCTGTTCTAGAATAGATTCAGATGTTGAAGCAGCACCAAAAAAATTTCAGTATCGAAAGGAATTTATTAAATGCACAATATTTCAAAATTCTCAAAACATAAAATTGTATATGTCAAGTTCTTTTGATTATTTTCAGAGTTCAACAAATAGAGAACAATTTTAACTGTAGTGTTAATGTACTTGTTGCTAATTTATTGAAATATTAATTTCTGTGATAATTAAATTGTATATCTTTGTGAGGCAAAATCATTTGTATTTTAAATTGTAATCTAATGACTTGTTACAAGCATAATAGGCCATGTTTACTAAGGTAAGTTTAGAGATATGCAAAATGATCTGTATTATACAAAAATCTATAAACCCCAAACCTCTGGTTCCAAGTTATGCGTTACAAAGATCTTCTACTGCATATGATAATATATATTCTTAAGAACTTTTGTCATTTTTTTTCCTCTCTTAAATAAACTGCTTCATTTTTAAAAAGTATACAATTTTGTTATGATACTATCTGTTGTTGTTCAACTTTGAGAAAATAGAAGGAACTCTGAACCTCTTGTATGGTATTTAAAAATCAAAATTCTGTTCAAATAGAGAAAAAATAGCAAGTAAAATTTTATATATACTACTTTTAATTGCTTTTTTCTGTATGTATTTTAAGTAGTAACATCTTGTGCCTTTGCGTCTGTATATATATCGATTTTGTGGTAAATTTTGTATTCGCGTAGAGTTCAGCTTTTTTGAACAGCTTGCACTTTCATGCCTGATTTTTGAACTCTTTTTTTTTAAGAAAGTACAGCTTAATGACTGGTATGTTGTTATATATATAGAATTCTATGACTGTAGGGCTCATTGTCTAATATACAAATGTTAAAAATATATATGCAGTTTTAAAAAAAATCAAAAAATCTTGATTTAAATTGTAAAAAATCCGATTTAAATCAAATAAATTGGATTTTTTTATTTTTTGAAAAAAAATATAAAAAATCAACAATCCTGGTTTCTATCAAATTTTGGACAAAATCCGTGTATGGGAAGTCTGCCTGTCCGCTTTCATGTGAATACTATAACTCAAAAACTGGAATAGCTAGATGGATAAAATTTGGTACACAGTTTTATCATCATGAATGTAGGTCCGTATCAAATTTTGGACCAAATCCGTTGAAGGGTTGTTGGTCTGTCGGACTGTAAAATCGCATACTTGTAAAAATTATATTTCCTAAACCCTTTGGGTTGGATACATAAAAATTGGTATGACGATTGCTAACATTAATTATAGATCTGTTCCCAAATTTTGTTTCCAATCGTGTTTTTTTCTTCTCCCTAATCCGATTCTCCATGGTACTGGTAGCAATCTCTGTGCACGCGGAAGGATTACGTCACTTTGACCTTAAGCCTGCAAGAGTGGAATTGTGTGCTAGATGGGTTTTAATCCGGTACGCATCTCTTTGAATTTGATTCTTTACTTAAATATTTTACAATCACTATAATCTACAATGAAAAACCTTCTGATTGTCATTGGATTCTGGGTTACAGTAGGTTTGGATTTTTTTATCCTCACGGGGGGAGGTGAAACAGCACCTTTTTAGGGAAGTATACAAGGAAGTTTAGGGGAGACCACTCCTGCTGATTTAAATCTAATATTGATCGTTTGCTCAAAGAAAAAATAAAGCTTTCATTGGAGTTTTAATTGTTAACAATTATTGCAATTGCTTTTATGTTGTTAAATAACTTTGCACTTGAAATTCTGTTTTATCTATTGCACACTAATATTTTTATTTTATTCTATTTTTTCATATGTTTCTGTGTAAAAAGAAAGCTATCAGTTCAAATATTGTTTTCTCTGTTTCAGACGAGGCACACCAGTTCGTCAGCGACATGACATTCGTAATGAAAGGCATTTACGACAAGTTAATGTTGGTCCTGAAAATGTAAATTCTAGTTAATATTCTTTTTTTTTATGCATTTAATACCATTGCTTTGATTTCTTAACTTGTTTATTTCTTTCTCTGCTTTTACTGTAAAGTGAAAAGCTGCTTAAAAGATTTTGCTTACTGACAGCAAAAACTATGCACTCTATAGACCTTGAATCTGGTAGCTAATTCTGTCTTGATGTAAATAAAAAGAAAAAAAAGTTGAAAAAAGAGGTTGATGATTGAGAAAGAAAGTTCTAGGCAATGAATCTTAACATATACATAGCATTACATTATTTTTTAAATTATTTATACTTGTCTATTTGTATCTAAAATTACTAATTTAATTGAAAAATTATTGTTGCTTTGTTTTCTAATTTAGTGCTTTAAATTGATTGATGCGAATTTATAACTTTTTTTAGAGTGATCCTGCTATGTCTGATCCAGCTGCACCACAAAGTGATAATAATGCTGGTGGTCCTCAGTTGGTTATTTGGGGTACTGATGTTGAGGTCACTAAATGTCAGAGTAAATTCAGACGCTTCATTGAGGAATACACTGATGCAAATATTGAAATGGATGAGCTGATCGAAAATGTTGATTTTCAGCGCCCATTTTATATGCAAAAGTTAGAGGAGGTAAGATTTTTAACTTGTCAATTAATCATTAGTTTTGATTAAGAAAAAACTGCTGTATATAAATTTATAAAAGAAAACTCTAAAATTTCTGCCAACTTTATTTTCTCATTTCTCCAAAAAAAAGTAAGTGAAATTACCATGGTATTTATTTTAGGGATGTGACGAATGTTCTTTATTTGGCTGAATAAATTTCAGAGTAATAATTTTTTTAAATTATGCTTTTAAATATATTTAACGAAGAATATTTCAAAATTACATTTCAGCACTTTTACTATAAAAAAACACAACAGTAAATTTACTAAATTTTAAGTCCCACAGTAGGTATATAAGTGTATTTAATAATGTTACATATTATTTATCATTGTAAAGCCTGACATTATTATGATGCAAGAATAATAATTTCTTAGCATTTTTAGGAAAAATTTCTATTCCATGTGGTTTTATATAAATTACCAGTTTCAAAAAAGAAACACTCGCTATATACTGTGCTTGCAGGAGCTGAAGGATTTTTTCTTGCTAAATTTGCAAGTCTGGGAAATTTTTCCACATTTTCCCTCCGCTAATTAAGTAAATTCTCGGTACTAGCTATTATAAGCTCTTTATCAAAATAGGAATCTACTCTAGTAATTTTAATTTATCCACTCAGTTTTCTTCTCTGTTTGTCATTGTCAAATTCTGTAATGATGACTTTTTTATTCCTGTGAAGCTATCCCAAATTGAAGGTTTCTCATTCCTTATTATTGGAATTCAGGTCTTTAAAATATTGCAAAAACATAACAAGATATTTTTTTAAATATACAAATAATAAAAAAAAATCAATTTTATTAATCTTCAATTTTTTCCATTTGAAATTTCAAAACTATTTTATTTAGAATCAAAAGTGAAATGTTTTTAAAAAGTAGGTATTTGGCCGAACATTCGGTTATTCGGCCAAATCTCTACTTGTTACATCCCTAATTTATTTGCAACATAATAACAGAGTCGCAAAGATTGGAGTTGTAAATCATCTGAAATAAAAAGAAATTTTCAAATGAGATTTACAACTCCAGTTCTCAGAATTGATAAATTTAACTTTGACTTAAAAGATTAAAAATGTCAACAAATGGACAGGAGTGAAAAATTGACTATTGCATTAGCTTAAAAATAATTTATGGCATATATTTATTTATTTATAACATTAACTGAATTCTTTGTTTTGTATGTAATAAATTTTTCATGGAGGCTGCTATATTATGTTTAAATTGTGTTGAATTCTGTCTCCATCTTTTTCCATACATGCTTTATTTTTAACACAACAGTCAGTAGGTGGCAAGACATTTCTAAGCCTCTAGAATTTTTGCTGGCTGCTATGTTTTCTCTTTTAATTGTGACACTTGCTTGTTTCTATAATACATTCCATAGAGAATTTCCTTGTGAAACAGTATATATTTCTTCTTATTTCCAACTCTCATGGAACTTACATGTTCATGGGTGCATTGAATTTTTTAACCCTTTGAGTCCCAAGAATTTATTATTCATTCTAAAATTTATGAAATGTACTCATTTTGCACCTAAGGTGAAAGCTCAAAAAGAAAAAATATATTTTTCAATTAAAATTCAAAGTTATTCCAATTAGCATCATTGGGAGTTAAGTAGCCCAGAAGTTAAATATGCCTTTTGGAATCATAGGGAGTTAATGCAGCACAATAAGTTATTGAAATATTTCACAAAGATTGGCATTTAGAAAATAGAGTAGCTAAATATACATTTATTGATTAGTAAACACATTTTTCTTTCATAAGTAAAAAACATGGTAATAATTAAACTAATTTTATTTTACATGGTAGGCTTTAAAACAGTTATTTTTGTTATTATAAAACATTGCATTTTTCGCACATTACTCTTGAATAGGATTGAATTCATAATTTGCATCTGTGTGAAGAGGTTGCAATGTCTTGGCCCAGTGGTACCGGGGTCTGATCAAAGATCAATAGACTTAAAGAAGTCAGAGAATTCCAGCATTTTAAATTTTAATAAGAATCTTGAATAAATTGCTATTTTACAACTTTATATACATTGGGTATATACATAATTCAAGAACGAAAATGAACAAGTCCCGGATGTAGATCGCGAGAGTCAATGAACAAGGTGTAACTTGACATCATCGAAGTTACCAATGGTGAGTATTCTCAAAGATGCAACTTTAACATAAAGTTCAGGGAACTATGAGAGTTCAGCAGGCTATAGTAACTAGGGGGGAGTTATGGAAAACATCGAAGGTTGGAGTAAAATATCGAGGTTGTAAACACTTGACAATATGCACGGTCCACCAAAGGGACACTTCTAGCCAAGGCTTTGACTAATAAATACTCAAGATGAGTTGAAGAAATACTGAGGGTCGGTATTAGACATCGAGATTTAATGAACACTCGATAGGATGCATAGGACCACCATAGGGACTCTTCCAGCCAAGAGTTTGGCTAATATGGGGTCAAAAACGCCTGTTTTCTCTAAGTTCTGATTGCGGATCTCAAAACAACACAACGGAGTTAGCTCTCTGCGTGTTTACATTTCATCTCTCACTCCCCTCTTCTTCTTTTCTCCTCCCTTCTTAAACACCTTACCTTCAGAGGCCAGGGAAGTGCCTGGTGAATTATTTCTCGGTGATTTGTCCTCATGCTGGACAAATCGACCAACCACAATCGTGTGCCTTCCTCCATGGTGTTGATTGGCTGCTGTCAACTCTTGACCGGAGGTCTTTGTCAGCTACACATGGGTGGTCTGTCAAACGGTATCACACTCCCTGAACCCCTTTAGGCTTGCGTAAGGCCAGGCAATTTAATTAACCACTTCACTCCTCTTGCGTTGCTCCGAGGACTTCGCTGGGTGGTCATCTCTGTTGTGAGAAAGGTTGTAAAGGGGGAGACGTCAATGGTCAATTCCGTCATACCATTCAAAAAGGCAATTTTTCAATAGATAAAATCGATAGTGCAGCCAACTATTGGTAAGAATAAAAAATATTTGAAATGAGGAAAATGCAAAGAATTTAATGATGTTCATTTGGTATCAGAGGCAGGTTTAGATGTCGAACAAAAAAAAATAATGAATGTGATTATTCCAAATGTCATCACTGGGACTGAAAGGGTTAAATTTGGGTTGTAATCTCTGTGATAAAACTCAGACAAGATGCCTAAATAGTTACAGAAAAGAGAAATTCTGAATATCTTTTTCTTCATTTATTTTTCATATGTATATTTCCCACAAGTAGTAATAAATATGTGTATCTTTTCGTTTTCTGCAGATTTTTACTATTGAAGAGCCATTCTTGAATGTCAACTGTGCTCATCTCAACAGCTTTGATCCTGATCTTTACCGTCAATTAGTGACATATCCTCAAGAAGTTATCCCATACTTTGATATGGCAGTGAATGAAATATATTTTGAACGTTATCCAGACAGTCAGTTACCTCATCAGATTCAAGTTCGTCCTTTCAATGCAGAGAAAACTAAAAATTTGCGACTTTTGAGTCCAGAAGGTAAAGGTCTTTCCTTTAATTGTAATAAATATTTTTTATTTAATGTAGTATTGTCGTAAATTGATATGTATAACTGGCGAGTTTTAATATGCTGGTCTTAAAAATGTATAAAATTTCTTAAAACTTTCAAAATTTGATTAAAACTAAAAATTTAATGGTCTTTCCCTATTCGCCTTAAATGTGTGATGATTTTACATTTAATAATTAACATTAGAGAAGTTATTTTTAACTTTCTAATAGTTAATTGTTGTGTGTGAAAACTAGAAAATACTAAGTGTTCTGATATACAGATTTTTTCAATCATTTCTAGTTATTTCTTATACCCATCTAAATAAGGCATATCTGTGCGACTGGAGTGTTCATGGCTTCAGTTCATAATTTAGACATAATCTTTTAGGTTGAATTAGATTATCTAAAAACATTTTAAATGTCTGATTTCATTTCTATAAAGTTGTTTATTGTAATGAATTACCTGTGTGTCTATGCAATTTAATCTATTGTTCAAATTTTTTTTAAATAAAGCCAGTGCAAATCAAAAAAGGTATATTATGATCATCAAATCAAGTAATTTGTATGATGAGAAATTGATTTCAAAGGAAATTTTCCAGTTTAATCTTAGTTGCTTTATATTTTCTCTATCCACAGATATCGATCGACTCATTTCAATCAGTGGCATGGTGATTAGAACATCCAATCTAATTCCTGAAATGCGTGAGGCCTTTTTCACTTGTAGTGTTTGCTATGAAACCGTAAATGTTGAACTGGATCGTGGCCGTATAGCTGAGCCAAATGTATGTCAATCGTGCAACACCAATTATACCTTTGGTCTCAGTCATAATCGATCTCAATTCACTGATAAACAAATGATCAAGATTCAGGAATCCCCAGGTAATGTGTTATATATGTATTTGCTTTAAAAAATTAATTAATATTTTAATACATTTACTCAAGAAATTTGAATTTATAATTACTAAAAATCTTCACTTTTTTCCCCCTTATTTTGTGCTGTTAATTTAGTATATTAATATTGAGAATTAATGAAAGTTATTTGTTTTATGATATTTTATAGATGATATGCCACCTGGTCAAACACCCCACACTGTTATTTTGTATGCTCATAATGATCTTGTTGACTCTGTCCAACCAGGTGACAGGTTAGTACATACCTTCAGATCTCCAATTTTATTTTAACTTTTAGGGGATGGGGTGTATATTAACTGCCTTCGGTTACTGGTTTTGTCCATAAAAAAACTATCAAGTTTTATGGGAAATTTTTATCGTCCTTAAAATTATATTTTTTAACAATTGTAATCCTTGCCCAAAATTCAAATGTGATAAAAATTATTTAAAATGTATCAAGTACTATACTCCTTTACCTCAAAGAAATGGCATACCTTCTCTTAAAATTGAAAAGAAATAAATTGTCTTGTTCGCATTTTCTTCAAATTTGCTTCTCAATTTTAAAAAGGCTAGATTTTTTATCATTTCTTGTTAAAACTTATTGCATTTTAAGATGTATTGATATAGGAATGAGAAAGTAACACTGAATAAATAGCTGCTTTAAAAACCATTTTGAATCATTCTCTACAAACAATAAACCTTTATTAAAGAGATATATAAGGAAATGCAAGATATAAATTTCTATTTATTAATATACATAATTGTTCTTGGAGCATAATTTTTATTGCCATTAAATGGTATGGGGAGCATGAAAAGATTGCAAGATTTTGCCACAACAATATGTAAATGAATTTTAATTTGCCAGTGCCTACTTTAAAGTCTTAACTGTAAAAGTGTGCCAAATCATTCTTTAATTATAAGCAGACAGGCGTATTTCATTTTCATGTTGGAAAATTAATTCCAGGCTGCAAGAGAAATTTTATTTTAGTTAAAAAATTCGGAAATTAATTCATTTAGTAATCAAGCATTAGATTATTCTTGGAAATATGGAAAATCAGCAAATTTGTTTTAAGTTTTTATTATGAGTGTTTCAAATGTGAAATGTCATTTAATATTATGCAGTAGTGAATTGATACATCTAAAATAAGTCAAATTTAAATAATAATTTATTTGCCTGCTGCAAAGAAGTATATTATACCTGGAGTATCATTGAGATTGTGGTTATTTTCAGACATATTAGATGGTGTGTATAAGATAATCTTTTGTTCTTTCTTGGCAGTTTTATCAATTGTATTATATTGTTCCCACCAGAATTACGGTCACTGGTATCTACAGAGCAGCTGCCTCACGTATTAATCCCAAGCAAAGAAACTTAAAATCTGTTTATCGAACACATGTGGATGTCATTCACTTTCGCAAAGTGGATTCTAAAAGATTGTATGAAGATATTAGTGATGGGTAAGTATTTTTATTTCATGAATTTAATGTTTTGTGTGTTGTTTTATTAGGTATATATTTTTAATTGTTATTTTTTTATAGAGTTGATCTTCGTTTTACCCCGGAACGAATTGAGAAGCTTAAAGAATTGTCTCGATTACCCGATATATATGAAAGACTTGCTAGAGCTCTAGGTAAGCATTTAGACCAATATTCTTATAATGCAAGTTTATTCTCATTATCTTTTATAATTTCATTTTGGAACAAATAATATCATTCAGATATTATGTTTTAATATGATAGAATATAAAAAAAGTATTGAATTTTGATAACATAGATGATGTGCGGACTATAAAATATTAGATATTTTATGAAACAAAAATATGTGAAAACTTTTTGTTCAGAAAATCCCTCTCGGAACCTTATTGCTATAGGTGTTTTTATAGGTTAATTTATGGAATAACTTAAAACTGCACCAAAATTCTTTTCATTCCATGAACTGTTCTGTTTTCTGCTGACAGTTCTTCATAATAAAAACCTGTTAATTATGAATCCTGGAGCATTCATAATTAACATGTTAAAATTAATTAACCTGAACTAATTAATTAATTCAGGTTTAAATGAATACTTCAATGGTTAAGTGAAAATCTGTTGTCTACATCAGTGAAGTCTGTTGTGCACAGTATTAAAATGTTTTAGCTCTGATGAAATTTGTCTTTAAAATAAGGGGGGGGGGGTGCAATATTATTTTTCAAATTGGAAATAGATTGCTTTATATATTCTACATAAATATTTATTTCTTTGTACTATTTGAAGCATGAAATCTCAAAATAGCTGTTATGCAGATCATGAATTAGCACGACGAAGAAATTAAAAAAATGTTTAAAATCTAAATATCATGTTATTTTTAGCTCCAAGTATTTATGAAAATGAAGATATCAAGAAAGGCATTTTGCTTCAGCTTTTTGGAGGTACTAAAAAGGATTTTAGCAACAAAAGTAAAGGAAAGTTTAGGTAATTATTATTTGATTGTTCATGTTTTAAAAAAATTAATTATTGCTTTCTATAGATTCATACTTCTAACATTTTTCATACAAGATTTGAATTAGGAAATATGATTAAATAAATTTAATTATTTAACTAGTTTTAATTTATTTTGATATATGTTGTAATACATTAATCAGTATTACATAGTACCTGGTTTTCTCTTGAAAATTAAAAGTTCAAACCAAGAATAGATGACACGGATGCTTTTTTTTTTTCCTAATAGGATCCACATTAACACTGAGTTAATTTACTTCAGTATATCACTAACATAGTGTAGAATCCTTTATAAATTAACATTAGTACAATGAAAATTACCAATGGCACTGAACAAAAGAGGGAATATTAAACCTTATGCTATAATCAGAATCCTAATATGATCTACATTTGTTCAAACAGCATCTGACCTAAATTATGTCATTAGTCTGTTCAATCATTTTGCATCTTGTTTGTCCTTGTGAGTGCCTTCTCTATATATAACTGGGAAAAGCGCTTATCAACAAGGTGGAGACGTGCTCTCTAGTTATTCTATCAATCTCTTTTCTTATGAATTTTTCTCTTGATTCTCCATGCAACTGACAAAAGTCTTTCTCATGCGTATTTTTTGTAGTTTAGCACATTCCGAGCTAAATCTGTCGCCTCTACTCCTGTACATCGCTGCTGCTTGACGGTGGCTTGAATATCCCTAAAATTATAACATAAATTTTATTTACCAGTATCTATATAATGATTATCCACGCATAGCGGTGACAGTCATGTGATTTGGTTTGGCTTACGTGCCAAAGACATTCAGATGGTCTTCAACAAATTAATCATACACACAGAAAATACTGTCTTGATTTTGTGCTAACTTAATATCAAGTGGGAGTTATGACAGGTTTTTTTTTTATATATATAAAGCTGAGTTTAGTAGTTTCTTTTTTATTTTATGTTGATTCGTCAATGCAGAACTCCCTTAATATCAAATAGAAGTTGTACTAGAATTAATATATTTTTCCACTTTTCGGAGATCTTTACTTTTGTTTTCGTTAAAAGGGTTCTTTCTTTATCATACTTAATTTTGGAATTGAATATTTATATATTTTGCATTTAATATTTTTTCCTTAACCGTTCTTATACTGAAAAGCCCCCTTTACCTTTCTCCTTTTTGCATTCAGCATTTTTTTATTTTGTATATGATAATGCATTTTTTTCTGTTAATTGATTTTGCATTATTTTTACTCGGACAAAACGAAAGTTGGTGTCAATTGATTCATCATTTCTGTTTTTTCTTCTTAAGCACTCTGCCAATGTGCATGAGATTTCCTACTATAACTTTTGTTAATAAATCTGTGACAATCATATCTGAAATGTTGGAAAACTAAAATCTCGTCTTAGACGGCCACAAAACTTCTAGTTATATAATATTTACCTTTTTAATTTGGCACTGAAGAAATGGTTTGCAATGTAACTGCAACTACATAATGATATATGTTCTGCTTTTTTGCAAAAGTAAAATTGGTGCTATTTATTACAATTTTTTAACTGTTATATATGTTTTATTTTTAGAGCCGAAATTAATATACTTCTGTGTGGTGATCCTGGTACAAGTAAATCACAGTTATTGCAGTATGTTTATAACCTTGTACCTAGAGGGCAGTATACCTCGGGTAAAGGCTCAAGTGCTGTTGGTCTGACTGCGTACGTCACTCGCGACCCAGAAACAAGGCAACTTTGTTTACAAACGTATGTATTTCTTTGCATAAGTCATTCAAAAAAGAAAGTATTTGAAGTGAAAGCAACATGTGTAATTTATTTATATTGTTCTGCAGTGGAGCATTGGTATTGGCTGACAATGGAATTTGCTGCATTGATGAGTTTGATAAAATGAGTGACAGTACTCGTTCTATTCTTCATGAAGTGATGGTAATCAGTTACTTTCTCTCCTCTCTAAAAGAATCTGTTATAAGTATTTAGTAAATAATATTAGTTTCTTTAACATACTTTTAA